>VONZ01001357.1:0-161276 GCA_012976165.1 Labeo catla | reverse complement strand
TGCTCTGTCGGTCCTGCCTCAATCACTGGGTTCTCCACATGGACCTGGCCCTCCAGCCCTCGCCCTGTCTCGCTCCCGTGCCACCGCTCCCCTGGACTGTTGTTTCCTTCGAGCGTCTGGAAGCCGCTCCTTGGGGGGGGGCTATGTCACGAATCTGGTCATTGTCCTGCTGTCCGCTCACCACCAGATGTCGCTCTCACCCCTTCATCACACTCTGACTGTTGTACCACACCCCGGACTACATCTCCCGTCATGTATCACGCTGATTGCGTCAGCTCATGTGACCAATCAGCAGCACCATAAAAGCCCCGGTCTTTTCCCATGCATCACGGATTGTTGAATTGTTGAATTATAGTGTTTCTCCCTTTGTGTAGCGTTTCATAGTTCCTTGTGTTTTTGATTCTCTCGCCTGGCTCCTCGTTTCCGACTGTTCGCCGCCTGCCTTTTCGGACTATCGCTCGTCTTTCTGGACCATTCTCTCGTTTCGCCTCCGACATTCCTGTTTACTGTTGTCTGACCTTGCCTGCCCGACCATGTATCTGTCTCGTCCCATTAATAAAAGCGTGCATGTGGATCCGCTCGTCTCTCGTCACTCATTCCCGGTTACAGATGGATTGAAAAAAGGTCCTTACAGGTCCTACTGTTTGTAGTTAAAAGGTTATGTTTTTATTAATCAAATTCTATACTTACTTACATTTTGTAGTTTTGGAAGAGAACAACATATTGTTAAGTGAAGTTACAATGACTGAATCCTCTGGTTAGTGACAATGCAACTACTGAAATGAATAGGAACATTTATGGTAAGCAGTATTAAACAATTCAAAACAATGAGAATCCTATCACAACTGAACTGAAATATTAACACTAAAGAAAAATACACCTAAAGAAAATGGTGTACTTCGTAGTGTAATGGTTTTAAACACATTTCCAATTTATTTTTTTTTTTTAATTAAATGCCACCTGTGATTTTAAATTACAATTAGACTGAATAATACTCACATCTGGTCCTCCATGCTTGCTATTATGGCACAGCAAAGATCTTCATCCTCTTCCTCATCTTCAGATGCTCCCCGAATAAGGGAAAGGATAAGGGGACTGAACTCTAGTGGAGGACTGAAAAGTAATGCTGTCAAGTGAAAACTAAGAAGAGATAAAATAATGTACATTAGACAATGTCTAAAAGTGCTAGAAAATAATTGAACCAAGTTAAAGCAAGCACTCAGAGTCTTGTGTGGAAGACTGGTCCTTTAAGTCAATGGTCATATTCTCTTCAGTTGCAGGACCTGATGACTGGTAGACCCTTTCGCCAGGCATGTCCACCTCAAAGCAGCTGTCATTAGAGCTGTCTATTTCAGCCTTGAAAAATAATAAAGCACAGATGAGATCTCTTGTTAAGCAATGTATTTCGCACAGTTTGTAGTATTGTTGGCACTTCCCAAGAGTTTTCAACAGTGACTGCAAAACAGGAAGCTAAATTAATTTATGAAGTATAAAACAAGAAGTTGACATTGCATAACATACATTTAGATACAATATGGCCCAAAATAACCCTAAACTATATAAGAAAGCCCATATGGGAATGAAAAAAAATAAAATTTATTAAAAATACACCAGTCTTACCATGAGTAGTGGTCTTGAGGGTCTTACATATAAGGCCTTCAACTTGAACACCTTTAAAATCAAGCTGCCATCCAGTTCCTGACCTTCACTTAACTTGGGTGCAATGAGTTTGTTGCCACATCCCATAAGAATATCTAAACTGCACACAGTGAAAACCAGTGATACTAATACACCATTAAATAATACATCACAAAGTAATACATTTACAATATAATAACTATAACTTCTTTGAAGAAATTAAAGACATACATACCTTACATCAGGTGGCACTTTTTCTTTAAAGCCTTCTTTGATTTTTCTTAAAACCGTTGTACTGTCCCAGGATTTGTCAAATTCAAATGCATTTAATATGTGTCCAATTTCATGTAAATGCTGTTTTTTCCTTTGCTTTACTACACCAATATCATTAGGGGAGGTCAACAGTATAACACCTTTATTAAAAGTTCGATGGTGTCCTGGGCCTGTAAAAATAAACACACATTAACAAAAAGCAAACTCTAATTAACACACATGATAATAATAATTAACAGTAATAATAATTAATAGCATTTATCATAAATTACTTGACATTCTAAGTAATTATATTGATTCCTGGAAATGGCTGGAGCTCACTAGTGGGACTGGGACTTTAGTTGGGAACAAATGTTTAACTATAGAGGCAGAAAATTGCACTGTGTGTGTGTGTGTGTGTGTGATTTGCATAACGTTTGGAAGATTTCATACAAGTTCTACCCCCCATCTCCACCATTTTTTCCTTAACTTTTTCTAGATCGAGACTGCCAATTACCATACTGCTGGCGAGTGTGATATCGTGGTCCATGAACTTCGCTGGCAGATGAGGATGGCATCGTTTGCCTGTTATTGATGCTTTGTATGCCAGAAGTCGATGGCCTAAACAAAGTACGCAGTTCAGACTCTGTTTCTGACTGCAGTTGACCGGAAGGCGACGCATTAGATTCAACTGAATTAGCAATTGATCTTATAATAGTGGGCGAAGCAAGAACATTTCGCAAAATGCTAATTGCTTCAGTTGTAGCACAATCCCTATCCATCATGGCAACCGCGGCAAATAGGCAAGTTACTTCCGGTTACGCTCAAACGGCTTCCTTTTACACTGAAATGCCTTCCGTTTACACTGAAAAGTCCACGCACATCCACATATGAAATCATTTGCATATATGTATATACAACTAAAGCAATTCTAATCAGAATTGTATAGGTTTGTGAATTTTATTTAGTATGTTTGCGCGAGTGTTTTATGGGTGTGTATGCGCGCATCGAGTGTGAATGTATGTGTGACTGTTTATAGGTGTATATGCATGAATCAAGATTATATGTATATGCAAGTATGTATAGGTGTGTCTGCATGCAGCGAGTTTATATGTATGTGCGTGTGTTGTTGTAGGTGTATATGCATGGATCGAGTTTAAATGTATATGCGAGTGTGTCTGGGTGTATGCACGTGTCAAGTTTATGTATATACGCAAGTTATTCACAAGTGTATATGCATTCATTACTAACATAAGATGTATTGGTGTGGATTTCATATTAGTGTGCACGTGTATTTCATATATATATATATATTTGAACATCCAATAGTATACATGTATATGTGAGTAATTTATAGGTGTATATGCACGTGTTTTAATGTATGTATTGATAAGCGAAGTTTGATTTAAATCCTACGTGGCGCCTCATATGTTGAAGGTTTTGTTATTTCCATTTAAGCTTTCAAGTTGTAATTTAATAGTCATTTACTCACTTAGCTAATGATTTCACTTTTCCAAAGGGACACTGACTTTAATCCAAACACATTTCATTCATTAATAAAAACAATTCCTGACAGTGAACTCTTGACCTTTGTCTTGTGAACAGCACCAAATAATCACATATGTGTGCTACAAAGAAGAAAACCCTTTATCTGCAGTCACATGGTTTCTAGTATGTAGCTGCTGATTTTGAAAGTGAAACCATGTTTTAATCTGGACAGAAGGAGGAAATGTGAGTGACCAGAGCAAATAAGCAGAGAGAGAGAGTGAGAGAACAGAGACAATCCCCTGATTCACTCTGACCAATCAGCATTAAAGGGCTGAACTTAAACATGTGTATAATACATGGTCAGATTATCATGAGCACACAACACAGAACTCAGATCGAGCTACTGTAAGGTAAGGAAAGGGACATTCACTCCATTTATACCAAATCAAAATATATAACACAGAAAATACATGTTTGTGATGTATTTTAAAAAGTAGATATATTATACAAGAGGATCACAAGATGCATCGCTGTGCACCTGTTTCCCCCTGCGTAAATGATGGATGCCAATCAGACATTATTCCTGTGAAGAGACAACGCCAATCCAGCAACGAGAAGGAAATCATGGCTCAAGATGAAGCATCTGCATCACTTTCAGGTAGGCTCATATTCGCAAAATGGAAAAGATTTGTAGTAGTAGTACAATGAAGTACCCGATTAACAGATGCAAAAATGTTAATGTTTTCTTTTCAACTTTATTATGCTTTTCGAGCCAAGTCACAAAATTAGGTGCTTTTACATTTCTAAAAGATTAGACTTTTATTCACATAATAACACCAAGCCTTTATAGCCATGCATAATAATTAAAAGTCATTTTAAAAGTCATTTTTGCTTCCCTTTAACTATTTTACTAAATTATTTGAAAACTCTTCCCAGATGAAACACATACGTCTGCCAGATGTCTGTTAAAGATCACTTGATCTGGTAAGCATCTGCTGTCTACAAACGTCTGGCAGACGCCTGTAAGATGTCAGTTTTATATACATTCTAAATCATAAACATCTTAAAGACATCTAATAGACGTCTATTTGACATCTGATAGAAAACGTCCAGTAGACATATTGCAGATGAGCAATTGTCGTCTCCGAGATGTACGTGTGTTACCAATTCCACGGCACACGTACAGATACACAGATGCACACCTCTGCAGGTTACATACAGTTTGTGTCTAACTCAGTTTCTATAGGCTTTAAAATGTGTGTATCTGTTCTGTTGGCAGATGAGTCTCCAGTGACCATGGATAAACCAGTGTGCTTCATTGACACGGACTCAGATGGGAAGCTGTGTGTGCAGCAGTCAGCACTGCAGATCCTGCAGCAGATCCAGCAGCCGGTGGTGGTGGTGGCTGTGGTGGGACTCTATCGGACCGGGAAGTCCTACCTGATGAACTGTCTCGCTGGGAAACAAACAGGTTAGCGCTCATAGCAAACGTCATGCAGTTCAAGTGAATGACATTAAATGCACAAAAGTCATTGTCATTATCAGGGTTTGCGTTGGGCAGCACAATTGAGTCCAAGACAAAGGGTATCTGGATGTGGTGTGTGCCTCATCCCGCTGAAGCAGGAACCACTCTAGTGCTGCTGGACACAGAGGGACTCGGAGACGTGGATAAGGTGACGTGACAAGAAAACACAACTAGTATCACAAGCAGTTTCATGAGTCCAAGAATACTGTCACTTTCAATGCAGAGATAATGCACAAACATGTAAAATGAGTAAACAAATGAATATGGAGAACTTCTGAATAAATGTCCCACTTAGGACACTTAATGGCCAGATAGAAACATTATTGGGTGATGCTGATAATTAAAAAAATATATATATATATATATATATATATATTTCTCTATCACAGGGAGACCCAAAGCATGATACCAACATCTTCTGTCTGGCTGTGTTACTCAGCAGTACTCTGGTCTACAACAGTCGAGGGACGATTGATAACAAAGCCATAATGGAGCTGCAGTATCCTTTTGTTCATTTATAGGTACCTAAAGATGTGTGTGCAGCATTAGGAGTGGTAACATTTTTTATAAGGCATGGATTAGTATACTTTGTCTCATTGTGACCATGTTATTTTGTCCCAAATTCAACACTTCCTTTTGTTTTTGTGTAGTCGGCAGGGATGCTTACCTCAACAGTTCATGGATAAATTATCATATTTTGTATCATTACACACTGCTCAGCATTATAAACGCATATTGAAGCAACTGCAAGCTTGGATTGAACATTTCACTCCATAGAATTCTTTAATAATACACTTAAATACACTTTTTTTTTTTTACATTTATTTATTTATTGTGGTGGTTTAAGTGTACACCTGATCACAAGTCATGTTGAAAAGTATTGGTGTAGTGAATTTGCTTATTACCTCAAGAAATGACACATTTGATTTGATACACTGTGCATCATGAGTTGTTGTCTTTTTGTGTTCATGCCTGAACAAACTGTCAGATATGTGACTGAACTAACAGAGTGCATCAAGGTCAAATCAACAGATGAGGATGCTGTCGATTCAAGTGAATTTGTGAAGTTCTTCCCTAGTTTTATCTGGGCTGTGAGGGACTTCACACTGGAGCTAAAGGTCGATGACAAAGATGTAACAGAGGATGAGTACCTAGATTTTGCTCTGAAGCTGAAACATGGTAATTAAAAATACTGTAAACGGCTATCACAACTAGTTTTTGTTACTCTACTGAATTGTCCAGTAGCTCAACCAGCTACACTCCTAGAATAGACATGCTCTTCTCCAGAATTGAGAGCAGCTACAGAATGTGCTCATCTTTTCTAGGCACTTCAAGACGTGTGATGGAGTACAACTTACCCAGGGAGTGCATTCAAAAATTCTTCCCTTCCAGGAAGTGCTTCACTTTCCCCTTTCCAACAGCCCAAGAAAAGATGTCTTGCCTGGAAAGCTTGGATGTTGCTGCCATTTCCTCTGAGTTCTTGAAGGTCACAGATCATTTCTGCAAGTTTGTATTTAATGACAGCAGTGTGAAGAGGCTGAAAGATGGATACACAGTCACTGGAAGAGGTGATTTGAAAGAATATTTGTGTCTGCATACAGAACAACATGTGCTTATTAATACCATTTTTTCTCTGCATTGGTTTTCTTTCTTTCACTGAAGTTCTGGGTCATCTGGCAAAAACGTATGTGGACACCATCTCCAGTGGTTCTGTGCCATGTCTGGAGAACGCTGTGATTGCTATGGCAATGATTGAGAATGAGGCTGCAGTGAACATGGGTCTTCAGGTTTACCAAAATGGAATGGAGAAGCTGAAGGACTCTTTCCCTCTGGAACTGAAGGATGTGTCCTCAAAACACCAAGACCTCAGCAGCACAGCAACACAAGCCTTCATGAAGCGTTCCTTCAGGGACACTGATGGGAAGTACCTGAAATCTCTAGAGGTAGGCAGTGTCTGTTTATTTAGGATGGTGGTGAACTCAATAACACTGGGTAACCAGCTGAAAATGAGATGTTACAGACAGCTGAAATGGCCTTTGATTCATTATAAAATGGAAAATGTCTCAGGTTTAGCATGTAATCCCCTAGAGGACACTATGGGTAATGGCTCTGGCCTGACTGGTGTCTGAAGCTGGAGTCTAAATCAGGGATAGGCAACGTCGGTCCTGGAGTGCCAATAACCTTAATTAAACACACCTGAACAAGCTAATCAAGGTCTTCAGGATTACAAGGGCTACAGGCAGGTGAGGTTTTTGTTCAAGTTTGGATCTAAATTCTGCAGGACATCGGCACTCCAGGACCGATGTTGCCTATACCTGGTTGAAATGCTTGACATTGACGTCAATACTGTGAGTATAAAAGGGCTCCTGTAAAACACATGATCCATTTGTTGTCTAAAGGATGCATGTCAAGGGGATAGAGTATATTGTTCCCTCTTTTAAGGGAACCATGGTTACATGCATAACCTGGACATTCCCTTTTTAATTAAGGAGCCTGCAACTTAGCATCACTGTCTGAACAAGCTCAATAAAGAGCTTCCCAAGGAGGCTCACCAAGAACCTAACGACTCAGCATTACTTTTCAAGCAGAGCTCAGGGAGCAGAGGCCTCAGTAGGACAACTCTGTGTAACCAAAGGAAGCCTAGCAACACTTGATACTTACTGCCAGGCTGCTCAAAGGGTGGAAGCTTTCCACATAGAGGCTTGAGGCGAGGACTTAAGACAGTCCGTATCCTCATCCTATTTATCTTGACTCAAAGCCAAAAACACACTCGAGTCAGATGATGTGAAAGATAGCATATCATTAGCATTCATGTTATTCATGTTATGTTTTCAGGAAAAAATCAATGAACTCTTTAATGGATACCTGTGCCAAAACGAACAAGCTTCAAAGAGACGATGTGAGGATCTCCTGTCATCCCTCTCTGCACCAATGATGGAAAAGCTCAAGCAAGGCTTCTATGCCAAACCTGGTGGCTATGATCTCTTCTGCGAAGATCTAGAGGACATTGGAAAGAAATACAACAGCCAGGCCAATAAAGAAGTCAAGGTTATGCCCATATTAGACAACATCACAAGACATGACCACTTGTATCATCATCATCATTTTTGTCACATTATATCTTTCTCTGTACATATGTGTATGTCAATAGGCTGAAGAGGTCCTAGAGGAGTTCCTAAAGCAGAAGTCTGTGGATTCTAAAGCCATTCTGCAGGCTGACGAGAAACTGACTGAGAAGGAGAAACAAATGAAAGGTAAGAATTTTAAGTAATAAAATCCCAGTGTCACATAACGTCTGAGGAACAAACGCAGCACAAAAATGAAGGTCAAAGATCAAGTCTTTAATATAAATCCACGGGTAAAACTGAGCACCAAACACAACTAATAAAGTGTTGTTAACGAGAGACAGACAGGTGATACTGATAAATTAATAAAGACGCAACAAGGACAGAAACAGAAACAACCAATGGGCAAATGAGGGAGAAACCAACACAAACAGTCCAGGGGTGTGACACCCAATTTCCCTGTTTTTAAATTCTTACTAGGTTTCCTGTGAAAATGGTGCTTAAAGGAGAAGTTCACTTCCAAAACAAAAATTTACAGATAATTTACTCACCCCTTTGTCATCCAATTTCTCCATATAGTGGACTTCAATGGTGCCTCCAAGTTTGAACTTCCTAAATGCAGTTTCAATGCAGCTTCAAAGAACTCTAAACAATCCCAGCTGAGGAAGAGCTGTCTTATCTAGAGAAACGATCAGTCATTTTCTAAACAAATTGACAACTTATATACTTTTTAACTTCAAACGCTCGTCTTGTCTATTCTCTGTGATTCACATGTGACTTCTGTGTAATCCGGGTCAAGACAGTTAGGATATGTCGAAAAACAACCATCTCATTTTCTCCTTCAACTTCAAAATTGTTCTACATCACTGTTTTACCTTTTTTGTAAAGGACTTTTGACCTTCTTTGCATGTTCACTTGTAAACACTGGGTTGGTACTTCTGCAGCGATGTAGGATGATTTTGAAGTTGGAGGAGTAAACGAGATGGGAGTGTTTCGACGTACCCTAACTGTACTGACCAGGATTAGAAGTTCGCATGCACATCACAGAGAATAGACAAGAGGAGCGATTAAGGTTTAAAAAGTGCACAAATTGTCAATTTGTTAAAAAAAAAAATCACCAATCGTTTCACTAGATACGATTTTTTTTCCTCAGCTGGAATCGTTTAGTGCCATTTGAAGCTGCATTTAAACTGTTTTAGAAGTTCGAACTTGGGGGCATCATTGAAGTCCACTATATGGAGATAATTCCTGACATGTTTTCCTAAAAAACACACAATTGCTTCTCGACTGAAGAAAGAAAGACATGAACATCTTTGATGACAAGGGGGTGAGTAAATCATCTGTACATTTTTGTTAAGGAAGTGAACTTATCCTTTAAAGTTTTAGGTATTTGTGAGTGTTCATGAGTGTTTCTGCTCATGAAGGACTCAGAGACATGGACAGGGTGATGTAGTAGCCAAAACAAAATTTCAAACACATCCACAAGTGGCACCAAAGGGTAGAAGCAGTTTCAAGGGTCCAAGAATAGTTTCACTTTCAGAGCACAAATAATCTGCAGTCCAGGGTTTAGTTTCCAGAGGGGCTACTTATACCATTATCAATACGAATAAAGATCATTGTAATCAAGACCAATAACATTCAAGTTTTACAGTAAAATAGAGCCTTTAATTATATCATGGTTTGAGTCTTTTCTCTATATTTGAAGCATTTTTTTCCTTTTGCTCTTTTTGTCAATAAATGAGCAGAGCAAAATGAGAAAGCAGTCCTCCTGCACCAGGAAATTAAAGCTAAAGAGGAGAAGCAGCGACAGCTAGAAGAGAAGATGGAAGCAGAGAGACAGAGTAATGAAGAGAGGATGAGACAGATGGAGGAGAAGATGGATGAGGAGATGAGGCTTCAGAAAGAGGAGGCTGAGCGTGCCATGAACAGTAAACTGAGGGAGCAGGCTGATCTGATGCAGAAGGGCTTTAAGGAGAAGGCAGACAGGATGAGGCAGGAGATAAGAGAGTTCAAGAGACGGACTGCTGAAGCCGAAAATAACAGAGCTAAAGAGTTTGCATTGATTTTAGAAAATACCAAGAGGAGACATGAGGAAGAAATGGCTCTGATGATGCAGAATCACAGAGAACAGATGATGGCAATCTAGGAGAAGAATAGTAATCCCTCTAAATTGGTTGTTGCATCAAGGAAATGCCTTAACCTCTGATCATCACCGAAAAGGAAATTATATGTCACTCTAGTCCGTCTCATGGCTTTTCCATAGTGTTGTATTTTGGTATTCCTTTAATTTAATTCTTAAAAATTAAATTCTTCTGTGGCTGGTTATTTAATTCCTCCTGACATGATGAAGCCTCTTCTTGAAATACTTCGATTCTTTATTGGTCAGTCGCAACCATCCAGTGGTTTGATCCCTTGATAACAACCAATAAAACTGTGATAATACACCTCATGGTCTCTGATTAGCATGCTAACAGAATAACATGCTAAACTAACATACTGTAACATATGACAACAAACAGACAATTTCGACTTCATCGTAAACTAGTGAATATCAAAAATTTTTACGGTCATTTCTGTGCAGATCAGACCAAACATCTCCTGAGGCCATTTTGGACAAAATTGGACAAGGTTTGAAGTAGTAATGAGTAATGAAAAAAGTGTTTCACTTACTTCAAAATGGCAGACAAACAAAATTATGGAAACTGAAACATGAGATATTGTTGAATTTGGCCTAAACCAAAGATGGGACAAGATGTCGATGATCCTTACCAAATTATGTGCTGACAAATGTCAAAACATTAAAAAGATATTGCAAGTTATAACAAAAGACATCTGGGGCCGTATGTATGAAGCCACTCAGATTAAAATTTTAGTCTTAATTGTGCCAAAATTCCTAGATTTAAGATTAAGAGTGATTCATAAAGGTTCTTAAGTGTTAAGACTAGGTCTCAGCTCCTAAATGATTTAAGACAGCTGGAGAGGTCTCCTGGAAATGAACGTAGTAATTACATTTTTGTGCTGGAAAATTGGAAAAATGTATCAATGCGCTGTTGATGACACAGTAAGTAAGGTGTTAAATATTGTGGCACTAACCCCACCAAACACAAGAGTGACCAAAAGTGATGTGTGGAGGGTTTTTATAACCCCACATTGAGAACAAAATGTTGTTGTTCCTCTCTTGTTTTTACATGTCTTCATAATTTCTTTGTTTGACAGCATCACCAATAATTATGACCGCACAATTTGGCATGTTTACAAAATCTTTAACACATTTTTTTTAATTAAGGTTGAAGATGTCAAATTTCCCAGTCCGGACATTAGTCTTAGCTACTACAATATGGCAGTTCATTGACTTTCCAACTGAATGTCAAACCATGCTGCAAAAATAAGCCACTTTTATGAGGATTGTGGGCTTTTCTTATTGGAGCTGTTGATGAAACTCATGTTCACATCATTGCTCCAACTGTAAACGAGGAGACACACCAATAGAAAAGGATTTTAAAACATCAATAATAATTTGTGATCATTTTGCACAGTGCAAATCAGTTTTAGAAAATACATTTACATATTAAATAGTGCCTTAAATGATTTTATTGTAGTTACATCAAACGATTGGTGTTGTGCTGCTGTGACTTGACATGAGCAGGTTCACTATTGGCTGATTCAGAGGTCAAGGGCGGCCATTTTGTGTTGACATTATTGTAGTTCTCAGTTCACAACACTTTTGCCCAGGGCCCGTATGTATAAAACTTCTCAGAAATGCTCTTAAGAATAGTCTTAATCTTTGACTTGAGTGTCAAAAAAATTCTTAGTAAAAAGTAGGACTTTTCTAAGAGTAGGAGACTTTTAGATAGAAGCTAAAAGCAACTTTCAGTAAAGTTTATGACCGATTCTTAAGTGTTGACTGAGGGGACACTTAAGTGTTGAGGACTACAATGTTGTCAACCCAAAGTGGCCGCCCTTGACCTCATGAGAAGTCACAGCAGCACAACACCAGTCATTTGATGTAACTACAATAAAATCATTTAATTAAGACACTATTTAATATTTCAATGTTTTTTTAAATGCTTTGCACTGTGCAAAATTATCACAAATTATTATGGATGTTTTGAAATTCTTTTCTATTGGTGTGTAACATTTAATGTTGAATGTTCATTAGGTTTCTTTTTATACACGTCTCGATTCTGTTCCAGAATTTACCTTCTTTTTTTCTTTGTAATTATCATCTAAATTCCCATTACTATGTACTATTTTAAAGGTTTTAACACCTTTTCTTCCCTTTTAACTGCTTAATCATAACTAAGAAATCAAAATAAACGTGCAAGAGAAGCATGAGAAAAAACACGCTGGCAGAGGAAAAAGTGAGAGCAAGAAACTTAAGAAGAGAATTGATAAGAAAATAATAAACAGCTGTGAATACGTGCACGGCCGCGCTGATTGTGAAACTTATTCAGCTGAAAGCGGTCAGCATGTGTAGACAAAAACAAAGCCTTGTGCAGGAGAGAAATGAGGTCGATCAAACTTGAGCCCTGACAATTCCATCCATCATCTATTTGTGTTTCTCTTCCTAACGAAGAGCAGAATGCCTACCAGCATTTCCTTTTTGCCTCCTTAACAATTCTCCTCATCTGAGCTCTTTCTCGCTGATAATTAATGAGAGAATTCAGTATTAATGTCCTTCTCAGAACCATAAATGATTAATTTCTTTGTTTAATAGCTTCAGATCACTCCTGATTCCACCAGGGAACAATCTTCTTCATTTCTCTGTCATTTGTTGTAGGAATTGTTTCCTCTGCTGCTTTAACTATAGCCGAAGTTAATTTATTATTGCATGAATCTATATCCTTTGTAATGTGGAAGTTATTTAGATAATTGCTACATATTTTATTAAACTTTATCCAATCTGCCTTTTCAAATCTCCTTTGTTGGTTTAAAAGTGGTTTCCTTGGTCATTGTTAAACCAATATTACACCTAATTGGGAAGTGATCACCCCCTATTGTAGAATCTCCTAATATATAATTGACATTTTGATGCAATGGATCCTGAAACTAATGTTAAATCTATACATGACATTTCCTAATATTAATTGTAGTACCTTTACCAATGTTTAAGCATACCAAGTTCTGTTCATCCATATATTCTTCTACAACTGGCCTGTTTCTTTTTTTTTTCTTTCCTTTTTATAAGATCTATTTTTGGCATTTTTTGCCTTTATTGTGATAAGACAGATCAGAATTGACAGGAAGTGAAGTGGGTGGGATCAGGAAAGGTCCTTGAGCTGGGATTTGAACACGGGACGCCCAAAGCGCAATAGCACTGTATGTTGGCACGCTGCCCACAAGGCTATCGGCACCGAAATATATATATAAATAATATATATCTATCACTATAAGAGCTCATCCAAAGAACATTGTGAGAGTTGAAATCCCCACACCATATTATTTTTCCACCACCTCCTACTGCATTTAAGCTCTTTATTGTTAGTTGATTGCATGGATTTATCTCCATTTTTAACAAATGTTGCACAATCGCCACCACTCGTTTCAAACCTATCCTTTCTTATTGTTTTATATCCAGGTATGATGAAAATCAGCTGAGGTTTAAGCCATGTTTCTTGTATGCATATGATATCTGGTAAATCAAATATCTATTTTTTTTATTTTTGTCCATTTGCAATTATACTTCTTGCATTCCATTGTAAGAATGCAATCATTATTTAGTTTTACTTCTCTGACATCCTGCTGAATCCTGTGAGATTGATGCACCCTCTGGCTGACCTGATCAACTGATGTGTTATTTCCTGTTACCCAAGTGTCGGGCCGCTGCAGTGATTATGATTTTCAGTTTTTCAGTTCTTTTGTTTGCTTGAGCAGTACAGTTAATATCTTCAGCTATAAACGCTATGAACTTGACTTTATCAACCACAAGTGTATTTCCATTAACAGGGCAATGATGCTTACAATCCCCTTTTCCTACCACTCCTTGTCTTTGGATAATGTTACTGTTCCTGACATCTCTGTGAACTGTCTGAACTTGTTTTACTGCCTCTGCATATGATACATTGTTTAGATTCATATATTTCATAACTTATATTGCTTCTGAGCCTCACATCCTAGATAAGCAGCACTATGAGGTCCATCATAGATGCAACACTTCACTTCTACACCCTTTGCCATTTCCCACATTCATGGTCTCCCCCACATTTGCAACACCTCCTTCCTCCTTTACACATCACTGCTACAAAGACTTTGACATTTAAAGCATCTCAAAGGTGGTCGTACAAATGGACGTACTGTATAGGAAACATATCTTATTTTAATACGCGCCTCTCCGGGAGGGGGGCAAAATGTCACATGTTTGATCTGTTTTGGTTTAGTTCCTGTTTACCCTCATTCGGTTCTGTTCCTTTTCCCATGAGTCTATCATTAATTGCTCCACACCTGTTTCTGTTCTCACTGATTACGTTCCCTGTGTTTATAAGCCTGGTGTTTTCCTCAGTTTTCTGGTCTTGCGTTCAAGTTGTATGGGGAGTTATTTCCTGTGTTCGCTTCTGGATATATTAAAAGATTATATTTTGGATCACCCCTTTGCTCATCCTACATACCCGTGACAATCACATGCTAAAGAATATTTTTTTAAGCATTAAACATTAAACATTCAACTAAAAGGTTATACATATTTAATATGAACATTTAATATTCACTGATAATTCACGGAAATGTGTGTGTGTGTGTTTACTACTCACTACTCTGTGTGTGCACTTGGATGGGTTAAATGCAAAGCATAAATTCTGAGTATGGGTCACCATACTTGGCCACACCTCACGTCCTTTCCTTCCCTGAAAGAGAAAGCAGTGTAAGCATTACTTTTTTTTTTTTATTCAACAGTGCAAGACCTCTCAGGCTTCCATACTTAATTATTGCAGATAAAGTAAATTGTGTTTTGTTTTATTGTTAAATTTGAATAAATGTGTAATGTATCTACAAAACAAAAGATTGCAGTTAACTAAATGTGTTTGCTTAATTACTCAAAAACTGAGAATATCAGCTGATAAAATATACTGTGAGCATGTGTTTTGGTCTCAAAATCATTAACAAAATTCATTAACAAGATATAAAAAAATTAGCAGGATTCATTACATTTTAGAACAAGTTGTTATTAAAATGTTGAATGTCAAACTTCTTTCTAGAAATGTTTTGTCATCTCAGTGACGACAGCAGCACTTCAGACAATAGCAGTGAACTACCTCCTTCATTCAGCTGTGAGTCACTAAAAGTCAGGCTATGCTTGTTTGCCATTCGACATTGATCACTACATCAGCAGCTAAATGTAACGTAGAGATGAGGCAGACAGAGAAACCACTTGCATGCAGAACTGTAATTCGGAAAAGACAAAAACTCAAAAAGACTCTGATAAACTTCACATAAGAGGCAGGAACATCCAGGGAACAATACAGGGAAACATGAAACAATGACTAAGGAAACAGGGACTAAACTCAGGAAGTGAAGTCAGAAACAACAGGGCAGAAAAACACTTCATTTAGACATAAGAGTCTAAGCACAGACACAAAGCACACATGACACTAATAAAGAGTCTGTCTGGTTAATAGATTAAGTATGCGTTAATTCTGTAACAACATGTACAATTAACTAATAGTGTAAATTAATGTCAATTTCCACAATGGGTCAAAGATATGCTTTTCAACTTCTAGTTGTCAGCTTTATTTAATCATTAGCTAATAATTTACAAAAATATCATTATGTTGTGATTGTACTTGAGGCACATGACATGTCATTATGGTTATGGGTTTTGACATCCCCACTAAGGTCTGTGAAACAGTTTGGATAGTTACACAGTGAATGTAATGCAAATATGTTTGAAGGATGGATAAGTTTAGCGGAACACAAATAATTAAGCACCAGGAACTACTGACAGATGTTACATGGTGTTTGAACCGAATGCAACTCTCATCACGTCACACTGCAACAGCTGTCTGAGAGAGAGAGCATCGCAAATCCATTAGTCCTTCATGTCCAAAGCTTATTAGTTGCTGATGTAGTAATCAGTGAATGTTTTAGTACTTCATTGATCATACATTAACTCAGGATCATCTGTGCATTAGTTATAAATGAATCAATGCATATTTCTACACCTGTATTGTACCAAAGTTATTTATATTAACTATTATTTAAATATATAATCTTTGGTAATGTTTAATATCAAATGCAGGTGATGGAAATCAAGAGGAGAAGCAACAGTAAGCATTCCTTCAAAAATGACTGTCAAAAGTGAAAACAAACTTCACAATAATTCTGACAAAAGATCTGATGTTTCAGGAAACTTAAAGCTTTTAATGATGAACTGAAAAATCTAATTAAGGAACTGAACTCAGACTTTGAGAAAAATCATCCAACTCTCACTGATCAAATAAAGAAACTGCAAAACATCACAGATGAACTCGAATCCATGCACAAGAAAACTACAGTGGGCAGTTTGGCAGGAGCAGTACTGGGAGCAGCAGGAGGAATCACATCCATAGTGGGTCTGTGTTTGGCTCCGTTCACATTTGGTGCTTCTTTAGCTCTTACTGGTGCTGGTGCTGCTGTTGGAATAGTTGGAGGAGCAACAGGTGCAACATGTACCATCACTAACATGATCAAGCACAAAACCCTGTGTGACACTATTGAGAAAATCATTAATGATGTCCAAAACACAATCAAGTCAATGATTAAGCAAATGAGAGAAATGTATGACAACATAGAAGAGATTGAACAGCTGGAGGAGACAATGAATCAGGAAGGTGTGACAACAGCAAGAGGTGCTACAGACATATCAGAACTAAAAAATGAAATTGGCAAAGTGTCTGCACTGGCGGTTAAAGGTATGTTAGTGTTTGTGCAGGCTGCCAATATTGCCTCTACATGTGTAGATGCTGCAGACGCTGCGGCTGCACGGGCTGCCAAATTTGCCCGTGTTTCTGCAAATGCTGCCAAAGATGCACATGTGTCTGGAGACTTTGCCAAAGCTGCACGCGCATCTGCAGATGCCGCCAAATTTGCAGGAATTGCTACTGGCATACTTTCAGCTGTATTTGTTGTTTTTGATATTGTTTCTGTTGTTCAACATGCAACAGAGCTCTCAGAAATCAACCAACCAGCAGACAACAGAAACCAAAAAAATACACTTTGAAATTTATTCATCAAGCAAGACAAAAAGCTGCTGTGTTTCAGAAGAACTATTAACCAAGAGATTAATAAAACGTTGCAAAGCAGCACTTCCTCTCAGGCCAAGCCCAGAGGCACAATTATCAACAAGGATAACATGATCATTAAGTGTGTTTAAATAGGTTTGTTCTTGTTTTTTTTTTTTTTCCTGTATTTATTTGCTTCTAAATAAAGCTACATGACCTGGGGCATTGATTATGTTTATTTTGCACATCTTATGGAGTTTTGAGTAAACAAACGTTGACAAAATATTGTTGCCTCTTTGTGATTGCTTGCTGTATTAAGTTGTTTGTTAAATGTAAATGTTACCAAAATAAAAAAAGGAGACCTAAAATGAAGCAATGTGTAAACAATCTTATAAATGTGACTGGGTATGCAAGCACCTTCAGTTCTCTGCTCATTTTGGTGAATTTGTTTGGTTGTCAGTTTATGGTGTGGAGCAGAGTGCTCTAGTGTTATGCATTTCCTTATGAACTGTTATTTAAATATATTCTGTGTTAACCTTGGTTGTGAATGCTAATTATTTCTTTAATAAAGTGTAGGGGTGGTGATGTTCTGTTACGGAGAGTGAGAGGCGAGAGGATCCATATGCGAGCTTTTATTTAAATCACAGGACAAAGACATGGTCATACAGGCAGGGTCGAGACAGGAGCAGACAGGAACATCACAGGCAAACGTAGAGAATAATCCAATGAGCAAGAGCAAGAGCAAGAGTCCGAAAACGCAGGCGGCGTACGGTCGAAGAACGAGAGAACCAGGCGGGAGGTCAAAACACGGGAACGAGGAAACTAGGAACTCTGGAAACTAGGGAACGCTAACAATGCAATCTAACAATCCGTCAGGTGCACTGGGAGGATCGGCGCCTTTATAGAACGCCTGATTGGTCACGGGGGCTGACGCAATCAGTGCGGTGGAGGATGGGAGATGCAGTCCAGAGTGTGGTGCAACAGTCAAAGTGTGTAGGTGAGGTGAGAGTGACATCTGGTGGTGAGCGGACAACGGGACACCGACCAGATTCGTGACATGTTTGTTGAATAAACACTCTGGAAAGTAAATGTATGAACTGGCATGTAGACTCCTTATTTCTTAAGCTCTCAACATCAAGATGAGCTTAGGCTTCTCCATTACTTTGTTCTATCTTTTTACTCTTCTGTATCTGCTTGAAGTAGGGCTCAAGAAATGAATGAAACAATGCATATATAATTCAATTTTGTTTTTTTGTATTACAAAAGCAAACATTTTTATGTAACATGCTTATTTTTTTGAGTAATCCAATCATGTGCTGTTAGTGCATTTATAGTAGCCTATGCAAAGTAACCTATTGGATTTTATCGTTTTAAGTAAGAAGTTTCTACTGTATTTTTCATGAAAGTCCAAATAAAACTTAATTATAATCTACATAAAAACCCACTAAAGTTGTATATAAAGCAATGGTAGGACACTTTTAAGCAATGGAATTATAAAACAATTCTGGTACTTTATCTGTCGACACTTTAAAGTCAGTTTAAATGTTAGTGCTAATTAGTGTATTTATATTAAGTGTATTTAAGTAGCACAGTTGGAAAAATGTACTTGTAGCTATTACTGTAACGTGGAGAGGGAGACGTGTAGTGAGCAGATCCATTTGCAAGCTTTTATTGAATAACAGAGGCAAAGACATGGTCACAAACACAGGCAGGGTCAGACAATAGCAAACAGGTATACTGTAGGTAAGACGTGAGAGTACTCCGTGAAGCAGGCGAGGGGCGATGAACGGCGAACGTAATCTAAAGGGCGGCAAGGAAAAGGGGTAATCCGTGAAATGAGCGAGAGGTCCACAAGGCAGATGGTGACACAGATGAAACAAGAAGGCCAGGTGAGAAAGCTAAACACTGGGAACTCGGGAACGTGCGATGGGTGATGGGAAACATAGTCCTGAGGTGTCCTAATGTAACGTAACATTTTTCAGTAGCATGACAGTAGCTAAGCTACTTTTAAAATAGTGTAGCTTTTTCAGTAGCTAACTACTTTTTCCAGCAAGAAGCGGTGTAGCGCGACCAAAAGCTACATTCTGACGAGTTCTGACAAGTCACAAGCCTTTCAATGCATTGAAGCGGCAAAATGGTGGTGATAGCATGCATCTCGGCACTTTACAGTCTGTCCACAGGCAAGAGATTGACTGATGATTTCGCAAAGGATATACAGAAGTGGATATTTCATATGAATCAACTGTAATTTATACAATACAAAGATTAAAATGATGTTTACTTTGAAGACTTAAAGCATATACTGGAGGTGAATAATAGCCTTTTAAATTGATTACTTTTCCTGCTTTATTGCACTCTATATCAAATGTCTATATCAAATTTTACAATGATGACCCATCATAATATAATCTGTCCCCCACAGTTTTGAACACTAATCAAACAGAAAATAAATCCTAGTCAACCTGAATGTATCCTACTCTCTTTGTTGTTTTAAACCCCAAATATTTTACTCATAACTTCATTGTATTTTACTTATTAACTGTATTATAATTCTTCATTAACAATGATTCAATTATTTGTAATGGTAATTGTAATAATAATAATAAAAAAAAAGTAGTTTCAATGTACCTAATTTTTGATACTAACTTGTAGTGTAGCTAGCTACGTTTTCAGAAGGGAAGCTTGAATGTAGCTTAGCTGAAGCAGCATTGACTGTAACAGCTGATTCTCATGGACCACAGGAGAATGAACACCATAAATATCACAACATCAAAACATTTCAAATTAGATTTTGTGTTTGATAGCATTCCCTGGTGAAAAACAGCAACTACATTGCAACTGCTAATTTGATAGTCATTTATGTGATGTCCTTATCACATAGAGACATATGGGATGATGTTCAGTTTTTGCAAATTGCTGAAATCTGGCATCTTTATAGGAGATGACCTCTAAAAAATGATGGGATCAATTTTGAATGCAGTTTTAACAGATTGTTGAGGAGTGTTCAAATGATTGGCAAAAGTTTGAAAATCCGTAATGAGTGAGTCAAGACCCCCCAATGTCATTCAGGATTCTGTAAAAGAACAATGATTTATCAACCTTCTTAAAGGAGAAGTTCACTACCAGAACAACAATTTACAAATAATTTACTCACCCCCTTGTCATTCAAGATGTCTTTCTTCAGTCAAAAAGAAATTGTTTATTTCTTAAAATGCAGTTTAAATGTGGCTTCAAACGATCCCAAATGCGGTTGTAAACAATCCCAGCCAAGGAAGAAGGGTCTTATCTAGCATAACGAATGGTTATTTTAATAAGAATAATACAGTTTATATTCTTCATGCCAAATGCTTGTCTTGTCTTACTCTTCCTGGTGTAAACTTCTTTGAACAGAATGAAGATGTTTGCATTTTTCTTATGTTGTCTAAAGATCTTTTTTTTTTTTTTTAAACAAAGTACTGCCCTTCAGAACCTACAGAAGATACTTACATGTTTCCCAGAAGACAAACTACGTAAAATTTACCCTGATCATCAAATTCAAAAGGTTTTCACCCAACAGCTCATAATGCATTGGGTTTTCTTCAGGAGCTTGAGCCTTCCCTAATAGTTGCAATGAGTGCCTCAGTTGTGCTACCATATAAAAGTGAGAACACATTGTAAATAGTGAGGAACATTTGTGCCATAAATGACAGAAAAACTTGTCAGTGTTCGGAAAAGTGAAGAACACTTTCTTTTGTTTTCAAATGAGATGTTTTATTAGAAGAGTGTATTTTCATCTAAAATGCACTCTTTCATAAACATTAATGACACACCTAATGCATCATCTGCTAATGTAGATCTGGCCTTAGAACTTTAGAAGCACTAAAATAGAGCCTGAAGAGTTACTAGTATTGCTCTTGATTACACTGATCTTTAAAATTATATGATTGTCACAATTATAGTGGTATAAGCCCCTCTGGAACCTGAACCATGCACTGCAGATATTACCTGAATACGATTATCTGTGCTCTGTGAAGTGAAACTCTACTACCATTTGGTGTTACTTGTAGCTGTGTTTTAAACTTTTTTGGCTGCCACATCATCCTGTCTGTGTCTCTAAATCTTTTATTATGCAGAAACTTCCCGGAAGGGAAGAATTTTTGGATGCACTCTGGGAAAGTTGTACTCCATCACACGTCTTGAAGTGCCTAGAAAAGATGAGCACATTCTGTAGCTGCTCTCAGTTCTGGAGAAGAGCATGTCTATTCTAGGAGTGTAGCTGGTTGAGCTACTGGACATAAAATGCTGAGACACAGGAAATAGTCACTTTGAATACCAAAAAATTTGGCACAATAAACTATAAATATTACCTAAATTTCAGAATTTTAAAATAGTAATACAAAAGATTTTCTCAGTGACACTGAGAAGAACAAATTGTGGTAGTAATTGGGAGGATTCTTTATAATAACCTTTTCAGTATTTTTAAATTACCATGTTTCAGCTTCAAAGCAAAATCTAGGTACCATCGATCTTTAGCTCCAGTGTGAAGTCCCTCACAGCCCAGATGAAACTAGGGAAGAACTTCACAAAATCACTTGAATCATCAGCATCCTCATCTGATGATTTGACCTTGATGCACTCTGTTAGTTCAGTCACATATCTGACCGCTTGTTCAAGAAAAAGCGGCAACAACTCATAATGCATAGTCAAAACAAATGTCATTTAAGATATCAACCTAGCAGTTCTGGAGTAAAATAATGGGGTTCATTACCCGAAATTTTTTATAATTATTTAAAAAAAAATATATCCGTTTACACAGGGCAAATGTGTGTCGTGTTTGCAGAGTGACAAAGAAACATAAATGGGGCATTTGCAGCATACTGTTTCATTTTATGAGACCAAGCAAAGCATGTTTCTTTGAAATCATTGAAATTATGAAATAGTTTAATAATAGCAACAAAAACAGTAAAGTGATGAAAGGTGATAAAAGGTAAATGTGTTGTAGAGGATGTAAATCCAAAATCTATAATAAATGCATCATAAATGCATTTTAATTAAGTTCTATAATATTCTTTATATTTAAAAAGCGTAATTAAGTGTAATTATAAAATGTTCAGATGATTGAAATGTTCAATCTAAGTTTGCAATTGCTTTTGTAGGAGTTTAGAATTTAGTTCCTCCTAAAAGCTAAATAATGTGTTTATGGTTGGGTTTTGTGATATGTGAGGATGCATAGCGGCATATGCGTTTCTGTTCTTAATTTGCATCAAGTTGATTTGAAAATGTCTTATTTATGGCATGCAGAAAAAAAAATCAATTTACAAGTTGTTTTTACAACTGAGGATGGTGTTTGGATGAATAATTTGTTTGAACATTCTATTTAGGTATCTATAAATGGTCAGAAGGATACTGTAACACAGCCATGTTGGTGTCATGCTTTGGGTCTCCCTGTGATAAAGAAAGATATTTAATATAAATGCTTCACCCAATAACTTTTCCATTTGGCCAATAAGTGTTCTAAGCAGGATTTTTATTCAGAAGCTCCCATGCTTCATGTTCATTTGTTTACCTATTTCAAATGTTTGTGCATTTGTAGCCTTCATTAAATGCAAACTGTGGTTTGGCAATTTGTGCAATCTGAAGAGAGTTTTGCTTTCACTGAGCAACAAACTTTAAATCGTTGATTTTAATTTCAGATCAATTTCAGATATTGAAACACCTTAATTTTGTCTTTCAGCTTTGAAACACTGCACAGAGGAACACTCAATACTGATTTTAATATAAATATGGTTATCTCTGCATTGAAAGTGAAAGTATTCTCTCTCTCTAGACTCATGAAACTGCTTGTGAAGCTATTACAGATCTTCTGTACAGAATTTCCAAAACACAAGTGAAGAAGAAACCAAAACAGATGTTTCCAGACTCTAAAAAATGCAAATTCATATTTTCCATTTTCCGAAACATTTTAAGTCTCAAATACTAAAAAATGCTATTTTCTTGAAACTATATAAAACCCTTGTCAGACCAGCAAAGTTAAAGCAAATGTTGTCCCAACTAGTCAAACACAGAATTTCATATTGTTGAAATTTTAAGGCTTCGTAAGTTCCCAGCATGCATTGCAGCATGAATAAATTATCCAGTTACTGTTGTAGGATTATTGTTTTGCTGTTTGCTGACTTCATTTAAACTTTTTTGTTGTTGTTGTGTCATTATTGTTAGTTATTTGTTGTACTCTGACATACAGATCTAATCTTTTTAATATTTGCTAATTGCCACCGTTCTTGAGGTTTGTGTATCTAGTTTTGAGGCCTAGATTCTGTTCAACCACTTATATCCATGTAATCTTGTAAAATGCTTTACAAACAAGACAAAGTTGTTGACATGTCAGATTAAGTTATTCATAATGTTTTGTATATATACAGATATTCATATAACAAAATGTATACAAATTAATACCCAAATAGGGACATAGTAGTATACTTAAAGTATGATATAAAGGTCACTTAAAGAAAACTTACAAGTATACTTGCAGTATAAAACTACTAATGTAGTAGTTTACTGAGACTGTACTTCAAAGTGTACTAAAAATGCATAAAAATGTATTTAATTAGTAAACTATCAGTATACGCTCTTTGATGGCTCTTTGAGGGGATCTGGATCTTGGCGATCCGTTCCTTTCAAAGAGCCGTTCAAAAGAACGGCTCTTTTGGCTCTTTTTAAATATTTAGTCAGTTTTAAGAAGCCAGCTTGGGGGCATCTCAGTTTATCCTGGAAATAATCACTGGAGGAATGATGAGGTGAGATTTGTAGTCAATGTCTGAGTTTGAATTATTCTGAAATATTGATTATTACCTCATTTGTCATGTGTGGACTATATTCCATAGGGTTGCACAACATCCCTCTGCTTAGACAGTGACATCACTATTTTGGATTTACCTTTAGTACAAAGTGTGTGTATGTGTAAAGCTACATTGACTTATGTTATTAATACAATACCTACTCACAAATAAACATCAAAAACAAAGCCGGCTGCAATGAATTTCTGTGCAAAACAGCTTTTACTACAAACACTTCCACACAAGAGCATTGTTATCACACAAGAACATTTTGATAGAAAACCAAAAATATTTTTTGGTTTTAAATATATACTGTAGATAAAATTAGAATAAATAAAATGGAAATGTCTACATACAGTCCACTATTACTACTATTACTACTGTAAACTTTGCAAATAGGACATCAGCCCCTTCAAGTCTTAAATGAACAATAACAAAGTGGGCTGCAATGAATGTCTGTGCAAAACAGCTTTTAGTGAAAAATTTCTATATAAGAACAGTATCACAAAAGAACATTTTGATAGATAACAAAAAATATTTAAAGTATTAGACATATACTGTAGATAAAATTAGAATAAATAAAATGGAAATGTCTACATACAGTCCACTATTACTACTATAACTACTGTAAACTTTGCAAATAGGAGATCAGCCCCTTCAAGTTTTAAATGAACACAAAATGCAATGTAATGCAATGTAATGCAATGTAATGCAATGTAATGCAATGTATGCAATGTTTTTTTTGTTTGTTTTTTTAACTGGAGTAAGCATGCTCCGCTCCTACCCAATGACAGAGGCACGCAGGGTTTTTTTCCACTGGAGTGCTCATGTGAAGGATGCGTGCACAACTATCATCATGCTGTTAGGCAGTAGCACCCCTGCACTGGGTGCGCCCCTCCCCCTATAACCGTTCTGTCTCGCGGAGGAGCTAATTTGTGCGCATCTGTGTGAAACACGCATAGAAAAAAAAGAACAGTTCCCCCCCCAGCCGCAACTTGGCTCCCATCGTTCATGTTTACGAGCCGTTCAAAAGAATCGGTTCATTCGTGAACGTCACAACTCTACCAACTAATACAAACACTGGCTACTATAATGGTGACATTAAAATTGTGATTGTCTCCCTGTGGTGATTCTGCTTGTTAACATCAGATGTCTTCAATAATGATCAATCATCACTTAATTAATGAGTAATTATCTCATTAACTTTAACTTCTCTTCAGTGTTCATTTGACACTCTTCAGTGTTATTTTTAACACTCTTGAGTGTGGAGCCAAATAAACACCAAGGAGAGTTCATTTAACAGCAGGCTTTTTGCTGTGTTGTTAAAAAGATGTATTCATTATTAATAAAAATCATAACACTCTTTTCACAACTAGTTTGTAATAGTGTAGAATCACTCATGTGTAAATATGTGATTAAATTCACTCACCTTCAGTTTGTCCAGAGTGAATGATTGAAATCAGCACTAAAAACACAAAAAGAAAATGTGAGCATTGAGCTGATATTGTGTGTATATTATATTAGCCATATGAAGGTGTATTCTTCTTCCTTTGCTTGTAAAACACCATAATTTTACTCTTAAATGTTTCTCAGCTTCACAAAACAGGTTTCTGTTACATTTTTTTTTTTTTTTTTTACAATTACTTACACACACAATTAGTAAAAATCTGACACCCAGGGACCAAAATCTCAGCCCAAATTTACACAATTTCCAGCCTCACACTTTTTGCAAAACACTACACACATTGTTTTGCGAGACACTAAACACACTTCTGTACATTAGACACAGAAATCATGATGTCACTTGTTTACCATTTTAAGGCACTGCTTTCCAAAATACTACACACATGAACCAACTGATCAAACACGTCCATCAGGTGTACAGACACTTCGGTGCTTAACTGTAAACTCAACAGTCAAGGTGTAAGCACTATAAAAAGGCAACAGGTGAATTTTTGTCTTCAACAAAAAGGAAAGGCAGTGTTGCAGTAGAGGAAGAGGAATAGGGAGAAACATTTCGAATGTCCCAGGCCAACGTGGTGTTAACTTCACAATAAATGCTATAATCACACAGAATGAGGTACACCACCAGCAAGCCAAAATAGGTCCTTACAACACGTTACACATACTCTCATATATATATATATATATATATATATATATACAGTCTACAGTCATGTGTAAAAGTTAGGACACCCTATTGAATTTCATGGTTTTCTGTATCAGAACATAATAAAAAAAAATCTGGTTCTAGGCAGGTCTTAAAATGTGGAAAATAAATCCTCAGATAAACATCATCACATGACATATCACACTGTGTCATTATTTAAGAAAAATACTTTATTGTGTCATTATTTATTTAAGAAAAAATTATTATTATTATTATTATTATCATCATCATCATTTTTATTAATGTTGAAAACAGCTGAGTATAATTTCTTCAGGTTTATTTATTTAGTTATTGTTTATAACTATGAGTTTTTTGACAATATTACAAAGATGAAGAAAACAAAACAGGAAAAAAAAAGATGAACTTAACAACTTAATACAAAAATAGATAAATTATAATAATAATACTAATGAATAGAAGTGTGGCTTAAGAAAACAATGAAAATGCACAATCAGTATCATACAATGGAGTTTAAGTGATAAACAAAAACAAACAAACAAAAAACATTAAAAATAAGATTCAGTCTATGTTTGACAATGAAATATGTTCCTTGACATATTCTTTAAAAGGACCCCAAGCCTTATTAAATTGGCTAAAAGTGCTTCTTATAGAATATTTAATTTTTGCCAACTTTAGAAAAAAAGACAATGTCAAAAATGTAAGGATCAAGAGCCCAACTAATGCAAACACTGACCACAATAATGGTTTCTTAAAAATTTTGATTTTTCTCCTTTGGTGATTCTGCTTGTTAACATCAGGTGTCTTCAATAATGATCAATCATCACGTAATTAATGACTAATTATCTTATTAACTTTAACTCTGCTTCAGTGTTAATTTGACACTCTTCAGTGTTACTTTTAATACTTTTGAGTGTGGCGCTAAATAAACTCCCAGGAGAGTTAATTTAACACCGGGCTTTTTGCTGTGTACAACTTTGCACTGCAGGAGTCACTGTCTTGCACAGACTGAAGAATTGTGTATTGTATATAAGACTGATTCCCAGTCCTCACTAGAAATAGCCATTTCTAAGTCTTCCCACAAAGCTTTAATTTGAGAGAGGGATGTATATAGTGGGACAAAACTTTTACAGATATCTCGGAGGGTCCCCCAATAAATTATCATATGGAGAACTAGAAGGCAGAGCAGAAAAATGAGGAAACATTTTACGCACAAAGTCGCGAATTTGGAGGTAGCGGAAAAAATTGTTCTCAGGAATATTACATTGCTTGCACATCTGCTGGAATGAACAGAAGGTCCCCTCCTGGTACAAGTCATTAATTTCCCTAATGCCTTTAGTATGCCAAGATGTAAAATACTTATCAATTACTGAAGGAATGAAGACATGATTAGAATGAATAGGAGATTTAGTGGACATAGTTTGCCATCCGAAATGGCGTCTCATCCTTTTCCAGATTTTAAGTGTAGATTTTACAAGTGGGTTTTTAGTAAATCTGTCGCAAGGAGAGGGAAGAGGAGCGTAAACTAAAGCTGCTAGGGAAGAAGGCAAGCATGAGGCAGATTCAGTGACTATCCATGATAGGGCATCAGCCCCAGGATCTTCATATAGCCAGTGCAGTATAGGACGGATATTTGAGGCCCAGTAATAACACTGAAAATTAGGCAAAGACATTCCACCCAGTGACTTAGGCCACTATACAGAACACTTTTACTCATTCTATCAGGTTTTCCATTCCATATAAATGAGCCGAGAGCGCTATCCAACTTACAAAAAAATGAATTGGGAACAGAGGTGTCAAATCCAGGTTCCATGAGTAAAAGTCCTCCCCAGTATTTTGTTCCAATCACCTGGATTTGCTAATTAGCACAGTTTTTCAGCCAGGAGGTCAGAGATGGGACCAAATCATTCCTTTCGAGTCACAAGCAAGTCTTGAGTCAAATCCCAAGTCCTCAAAGAGTTCAAGTTAATGAGATAATTAAGTGACTAATTTAATGATGATTGTGCATTAGTGATGAACACCTGCTGTTACTGAGAATTACAGAGGATCAGATGTTGATGTTTTAGTGGTTAAAATGATGCCACCATCATGGAGATCAGTGTGTGCTTTAGTTGTGCTGTTGACCCTTGACTTTCTGCGTTAGTTTTCTTTTTATAACAATGCATGTGGTGTTGAGAAACAGTGACATCAGAACAGCAAAGTGAATAATCGCTAGCATTTTTAAAATAGCGGTGCAGTCATCATGAACTTGACCACATCCAAAATAACTTTTTTTTTTTTGTTTCTTATATGTTTAGGTTTTGCAAATGCAAGTAGAAAGTTTCTGTAACACCTACAGTGAAAAAGATTAAAATTTGTAATGCATACATAAATTTGAACATCTGCACTGTTTAGACACACACAAACATCAAGAACCAGCATTTGAATCGCAACAATGCTGACAATCAACAAAACGCTTCATGGCGCAACGCATGCTGGGTATACAACATAGGATAAACTCCTCTCATGTACTGCAGTATGAATAATTATTATCACCACTGTTGAGGATCATATGCTATATGTTTATGTCTAAAAACCTGAGCCAATACACTTCTTTCTTTTTATATTGAAACATTGTTTTTGCGGTTGTGCAAAAGCTGAATGCCTGTCAAATATATCAAATAGACATGCCAATTCATGACATTCACCCAAATTAGTGAGAAGTAAAGAATATAAGATAATCTGCTACTTCAAGCTTTTGATTCAGTAACACACAAATGTTTACCATAAAACAATATTGCAAATTACATTAAATTACTCAAAGGGTCAAGAGACAAACTAAAGCACACCTTGACCACAATTATGGTGGCATCGTGATCTTTCTTTCTTTGTTTCTTTTAATTCTCAGTAAGAGATTCTGCAGACATAAAATACAGTCAGTCTGGTTAGTAATGAGTGAAGCTAGTGATGCTGTCTGTGGAGTTGTTTAATCAGATCTTGAGAGATTTAATGTTGTGTTTTTTTTTTGTTTTGTTCTTTCAGTTGATTTTATCCAAGGCTGTGTCTGATCTCAGCTGTATTCAACTTTTTATTCAAGACAAATCGAGGTCCATAAAAAAAAAAAAAACAATAACAATAACAATACAAAACATTTAAAAAGATGTAAGAGTCATCATTTTTAAAACACATACAAACTTCGAGTCCAGTGTTTCCAGAAACAAGATGAGTACCTTGTATCACTCTTCGAGACATCAATTAGAGACACAACAATCAGGTTCTTAGACTCAGTCAATCTGCACATAAATCTATACATAAAATTTCTCAAAACAGCCTTAAAAGTAGGCACATTGTTAGTCACAAACATTTCACTAGCACTACTCCACCTGGGAATTTTAAGCACAATTCTTAAAGCATCATTATAAGCCACTTGAAGTTTTTTCATTTTTCTAGTACTAAAATTACACCACAGTTGAGCAGTATACAGTGGAGTGCAATACAATTTGAAGAGTGATATTTTAATGTCTTTAGTACACATGTGAAATTTGCGAGCCAGCATGTTTGCCTGCCCATACAATTTACCACACTGACGCTGCACATCATCATCATCAAGGAGGTCATCTCTTATCACATGTCCCAAGTATTTAACTTTCTTCACAACTAATAGTGTTTCACCTGCCAGTAAGAAAGAAGGATAGACAAGATTCATATCCTCCTTGGTTCTCGCAATTAGTACCACACTCTTCACTGGGTTAAATCTAATATCATACATTACTCCATACTGAGAGCAAATTCTAAGAAGCTGCTCCAGTCCAGCACTGGAAGGAGACAGAACCACCAAATCATCAGCATAAAGCATGTGGTTAATGAGGTTATCACCCACCAAGCATCCAGTTCTACATTGCTTTAGTTCTTTAGATAGATCATCCATGTATAGATTAAATAGAAGTGGAGAAAGAATTCCACCCTGTCGCACTCCATTGGAGACGTAGAAGGGTGTGGACATACTTGTCCCCCACCTAACTTGCATAGTTTGATGAGAGTACCAGAATTGCAGTATCCTAATTAGAAAAAAAGGGGACACCACGCTCCTGTAGTTTATGAAATAGTTTCCCATGATTGATGCGGTCAAAAGCCTTTGACGCATCCAGGAAACACATAAACACTGTGCTATTGCGTGATCTGTACCTGTGAATAATTTCTTTAAGTGCATAAATACATAGGTCAGTACCAAGCTTGTTCTTAAAACCAAACTGATTATCAGTTGATGCTGTGTATTCTACAAGCCTGTCCATAAGGATCCTTTCTAAAACCTTGGAAAGTATACTGGCAAGTGCAATCGGTCTATAGTTATCTATACTCGTTAACTTACCAGTCTTATTTTTAACTACAGGAACCAACAAGACAGATAACATGGATTCAGGAAGTATGCCATGCTTCAATAACCCAGAAAAACATAAAGCAAGTATCACTGAAATACATTGGCTAGCGTATTTCAGATGTTCTGCTGTTATTCTATCCTGCCCACAGGTTTTATTCATTTTAAGTTTCTCAATAGCACAACATACTTCATTCGGCCATATGACCACCCCATCACTGTGGGCTATTTCACCTATGTTAAACACATCACTCTTCACACAGTTAAAAATGTTTTCATAGTGTCTCCTCCATAGCTCAGCAATGTTATCAGGTTCAGAAATGCCATCAATACTAGAAGGCAGTGGCATCTTGCTGTTGTTTACTACCTTCACTTCCTTCCAGAACTCATAAACATTATTAGTTTGTAACTTTTTTGCCATCGAGTTTGCCCTCATGGCCTGCTCATTTCTTTTTATAAAACGCACAGCATATTTGAATCGAGCATTAGTCCGTATCTTATCCTCACAAACTAGGCCATGCCTTGGTTTGCCTGCTAAAACCCATCTTCTAAACGCATCTTTAGCCTCCATATGAACATCATGGACATAGTCATTCCACCCTGGTTTCACAATATGTTGTTTCACCACCTTTCTCCTCAGAGGATCACTTCCATCAACTAAACAGTTCACAATTTTATCATACATTGCATATAGGTCATTATTGTGACTTGCATTTTTACAGTTGATATTCACACACATAATTGCATCAATGGGTAACTCAATATTTCTCAAATGCACATCAGTTAATAACTTGTAATATTGCAAGTCATCTTCTGTGAACCTTGCCCAATCCAGTATCTCATTTAATTTATGGCTGTCATTACTTACAAGCTCAGGTAGACCCTTGACATTAATGAACATAGAGACAGGGATGTGATCAGCTGTAATCAGATCATATAAGATCTCAACCTCCTCTATACATTCATGTGCATCAGTTGTAGATATACAATGGTCCAGCCATGATGTAGTATGCCAGGCTTCACTCACATGTGTATAGCTATCGGCTGACAATAGCTCCTTAGTGGACAGAATGATCTTATTATCTTCACAGAATTGTGTTAGATATTGACCAAAAAGTGAGTTAGTATCCGAAATATCAGCATTCAGATCCCCCAAGACAAATATAGATGTATATTCACTCTCTCCTATATAAGACCCTAAAAAAGCAAGCTTATTCAAGTACTCATCTTCATTTTTGTGACATTCATATGGAGTATATACATTTAAGATTATAAAAATATTCTTATCATACACCATCTTGATTCCCATGCACCAGTCCACATCTAACCTGATCACAGTGACAAATGGATCAAGTTTCTTGTGCCAGAATATGGCCACACCTCCTGGGATCCTGCCACGCAGAATTCTGGTGTTTAGGTCAGTCGTAGATTCCCCTGACCCATAGAACTTATCATGCACATTGTTCAGTTTGTCCAGATCTTGCATAGCTAAAAAAGTCTCTTGCAAACACACCACATCTGCATTCTCAAACAGTTTGTCAATAACAATACGTTTGGCTCTCGCTCCAGCACCCTGTCCAAGCTGCAGACCACGGGAGTTATAAGACACAACTCTCATCATAGTTTATCAATGGGAGACCCTTGGCTCAGGTGCACTCATCCCTGTGCCAGGTGGTGCTTTAACACCTGCCCCTACCACGGCCCTAGGTATGCGATTCTCATAGAAGCGCCTCACATAGGCACCTTCTGGCCACAACTGCGGCATATACATCTCGCCCACTTCCTTGCACTCAGCTGTAACTTTGAAAGAGCTGTAGCGAGTATACTCAGTGACAATCTTCTGACAAATCACATCTCTGGAAAGTTGCTCTTTTAGATAATTAGCCAGGGTCTCTGATTCTAGGTCAGGTGCAAGCTTTGTCACAAACACACTCACCAGCTTAGTTGTCACTGCATGTATGTTCCCCACTGCACCGGTTCCAACAATACTGTATGTCTTTTTCTCTCTGGGAGGAACCATACTAGTCTTATTCCGTTCAACAGTAGATCGTTTTCTAGGACGTTGCTTGTGCTTGCCATGCTTTAGTACATGGCTCCATGCAGGGGGCTTCTTCACCTCACTCCCTCCGCCAACTGTCTTCTCAGTGACTGCCAACGCAGAGGATCCAGGTGCAGGCTCCCTGTGATTTGGTCCATAGAGCTGGACCTCCTCACTGGCCATGGTTGCAACTGCATTCCCCTTGCCAGCACTGGGTTGCTCAATCACAGCCAGGCGTTGGTTAATGTCTGTTGTTATTCCACAAAGGTTCTCACATGCAGTCAACTGCTCACTCACAGTCTTTCTTATGGAGGCCATCTCTGCACTTAGATGTTCAATCTTACTAACCAGGCAAGAGACATCAAGGCTATTAAAAGTCACTGGTTGTAAATCATCCAAATGATAGGACACAAAACGAGGAATATTCTCACCAGCCTCATTCAGAAGTTTCAGACAACTCTTAACATTGTTGACATCTTTCTGTTGTCCTTTGTGAGCTACACAGCGCAGCCCCGTGCTAGAACACAGTTCAAACAGAACCTTCTTGGAGCTTTCAATCCACTCTGATCCAAAGTGATTTACAGCCATCAGGACAATGTCCTCCTGAAGCACAGTCTTCAGTTTGACAGCAAGGAAGCTTAACAATTCATCTTCCACAATAGTTTTTCCATCAATAGTGGTGTAGATCTCAGGTTTTATCCTCTGTTTGAAGGCACGCCCTGCTCCATTGTCATCAGCGGCAGCCATCTTGGAATGTACCAATTATTACTACTTGGTCCCATCTCTGACCTCCTGGCTGAAAAACTGTGCTAATTAGCAAATCCAGGTGATTGGAACAAAATACTGGGGAGGACTTTTACTCATGGAACCTGGATTTGACACCTCTGGTTGGGAATAAATACTGGGATGCACTGAAACAGATAGGTGAACTTAGGCAGCACATTCATTTTAATAGATAAATAATATTTATTTGACCTGCGACTGATAATGGGAGCAAGGCCCAACGCTTTAAATCCTGTTCAACTCATTTCAATAAACAGGGAAAGTTTGCAGTAAAAAGTTTAGAAAAAGTTTTAGGGACACGTATACCAACACAGCAAAATCCCCAGTGTTAATTTAACACTCTGAGTGTGGACACATATAAACACTGAAGCAGTGTTGAAGGTAATGAGATAATTAGGTGATTAACGAAGTGATGATTGATCATTATTGAAGACACCTGATGTTAATAAGAAGAATCACCAAAGGAGAAAACCAAATTTTTTAAGCAACCATTATAGTGGTCAATGTTTGCATTAGTTGGGCGCTTGACCCTTAACTCTTTAATACTAGATTTTGTTTGGCTACTGTATTTGAGTTGAAACAGCCAGACAAGCCAAAAGCTCAAATCACCAGGTGATTATGTTTTAACGTATTTATTGTTTGACGTAAATCACCTAAAGTCTAGTCTCTAAGTTGTTGTTTTTTTTTTTTAATTGTAATAGCCTTGACGATCCACAGAAGATCCAGCACTTCCTATACATTTTGGAAAGTCTGATTATGGCAAAACTGATTGATCTTTTGTTCACAGTTTCTTTTTGTAATCTATAAGGAAAGTCTATGTCAAATATTCAATTCGCTATATGATGATTAAGTCAAGTACAGTCAATGCCATCTTACTGACTTTTGCTCTTTGCTTGTCTGACTGTTATAACTCAGTAACTGCAGCCAAACAGGACCTAATATTGATGATTTAAGGGTCAAGAGCCCAACTAATGCAAACACTGACCACTATAATGGTTGCTTAAAAATTTTGGTTTTCTCCTTTGGTGATTCTGCTTATTAACATCAGGTGTCTTCAATAATGATCAATCATCACTTCGTTAATCACCTAATTATCTCATTACCTTCAACACTGCTTCAGTGTTAACTTCAACACTGCTTCAGTGTTTATATGTGTCCACACTCAGAGTGTTAAATTAACACTGGGGATTTTGCTGTGTACAACTGATGTGTAACTGTGTTTGTAAACCACATTTGTTATGGCAAAGAATACCAAGAAGGGATTATTAATGATATCAACACAATCATCACCTAGATTCAGTATGCAGTCAATTATAATAACTCTTTGTTTATACAGTATAGTGATTTATGAAGAAATTTGAAAGCATAAGTCAAACATTTTAAACTGCCATGTCATGTAAAAACAGAGAAACATCAAGAATCAGTGTATGAATCTCAACAATGGTGACAATCAAAAGCTTCCTGCAGCAATGCATGCTGGGTACCTAGTCTCCATGCAGTGAGTGCACTTTGACTTCACATTGTGATCATAGTGTGAGCACACATTGAGGACGCTGTGAGGTTACACTTTTAGCTCACTGTTACGTCACATTGTGACCACATGGTGAGATCAAATTGTTGACTGGGATGTTAACAGTAACGGTGTCCTATTTTGTCACACATGGCTTTTCCATTTTGCCTTTATTTTTGTTCAGTAAATAATGGCATGGTGCAAATTGTCATGTGTTGTTGTTCATCTGAGGTTTTATTTTCAAAATTTTAAGACCAGCCAAGAACCAGTTTTTTAATGATGTCCTGATATGGGAAACCATGGAATTCAATAGGGTGTCCTAACTTTTTCACATGACCGTATATATATATATATATATAAAGCAAGTGTGGTTGTGAATACAGTATTACACAGTACAAAAGATAAGAAATACACTTCCAGTGAAAAGATTTTTAACAGTAAGATTTTTAATGGTTTTTTTTTTAAGAAGTCTTTTCTGCTCACCAAGCCTGCATTTATTTAACCAAAGTACAGCAAAAACAGTACAATTTTGAAATATTTTTACTATTTAAAGTAACATTTTTCTATTTGAATATATTTTAAAATGCAATTTATTCCTGTGATTTCAGCGTCATTATTATTTTTAGCATCATTACTCCATTCACATGATCCTTCAGAAATCATTCTGATATGCCGATTTGCTGCTCAAAAACATTTATCAGTAGTAGTAATAGTAGTAGTATTATGCATAAAACAGCTGAGTAGTTTTTTTTTCTTCAGGTTTTTATTTCAGACAAATGATGATCTTTGGTTCTTTCTATTCATCAAAGAATCCTGGGGAAAAAATGTACTCCCCTGTTTTACATATAGATAATAATAATAATAATAATAACAATAATAATAATAGTAAATGTTTCTTGAACCACAAATCAGCACATTAGAAAGATTTCTGAAGGATCATGTGACACTGAAGACTGGAGTAATATTTTACATTTTAAAAATATATTCAAATAGAAAGCAGTTATTTTAAACAGTAAACATATTTCAAAATATTACTGCTGTTGCTGTATTTTGGATCACATAAATGAAGGCTTGGTGAGCAGAAGAGATTTGTTTAAAAAAAAATAAAAATAATGATAAATAAAATCTTACTGTTCAAAAACATTAGACTGGTGCACATCAGCCATGTGTAGTTCGACAGAAACCAAACATAATTTTGAAAAAGTTGAGACGTGTTTCCAGTCCAGTCCAAATCTGTCTGACTGAACAAACAGACTGACACAAACAGAACAAAGTGCTTTTCTCTTTCACAAACAGCACTAACTGCACACCTGCTTACTCAAGATCTTTTTTTCCTCATATATCATGGTCTAGGGTTGGATTTGAGAGCAGCATAAAAAAGGGAAAAAAAAAAGTCCAGGTACACTAAATCACTTAAACCAATTCACAATATAACAGCAACTAACATCCACTGAAATACATCCAGAGAAAGCAATACTCACAGAACACAAGAGGAAGTTGACTGAGCTCCATACTGACCGAATAATGACAGACGGTGAAACACACAGACTGTTAAAACCTCAAGACTTCCTGATACCTACAGTCAGATCCAACATAATCACACATTAAACACATACAAATGCACCTCATGTGTTAGAGAAAATGTTGAGAAATGTTTTCAGAATGATGGTGATATATCAGAGGTGATATATCACAGCCAAACTCAACACCATCACCATCATTCTGAAAACTTTTCTCAACTTCATATATATATATATATATATATAATTTGTCTGTGATTATAATATCCCTAAATGCATAAAATATAATTTAGTGAAGCAAATTCTTATTTAGTGAATCTTATTTATTGTTGCTTGTTAAGCATCACTTTTGCATTTATAAATCTCTAAACATATTACAGTTTTTTTTTTTTTCAATTGCTTTAGACAATAAAAAAGCATTATATTAACCATGTATCAAAAAAAAAAGATGTGAATGCTTTGTTTGAAGTAAGTTTTAGTGTTACTAGTTTCTAAATACAGAATTGCAACAGTAAAAGAAAGTGTTATATGGTAGTGATGTTACATATGATACTGAAGCTTCAATGTGTGTATCGCGCATGTGACAATTTCTATTGAAGCCCCTTATCGGGGCGTGTATTGGTTTTTCAGTCACGTGATCGACGACAAATGAAGCCTCACTTTATGTCCAATCACGTGAGCGTTTTTCTTTGCATGGCAGGTTTGAGTTCCCAGATCTACTTTACAAATTAAATTTAAGAAGGATATTGATGTTAATTGCTTTTTTTGCTCTTTGCAGTTGGAAACTGTACCCCACATCTTCTGGCACTGTAGTTATGTTAAAAAGTTATGTTATGATGCCTCTGTTTATAAAAAAAAAAAAAAGAAAAAAAAACATGGTACTCTTTAATTTTAATCTGCATTTTGAAAATCTAATTTTTGGGTATTTGGGTTAGGTTTCACATTCATATGTGTACATTTATTAACAAAAACCCTGTTTCACAGTGTTTTATAAAGAATTGAAAAATTTTGTTTCTGTTCTGTCTTCAAAATCTTTGAGTAATGTAAAGGTCATGCATGTGTCACATCTACACCCGGCTCCACCACGCAGTTCACCGCTACACGATCACCATCACCGGAATATTGAACACCTGTGCACCCAATCACCCGTCACCAGCTGAACCTCCTCACCTGTCCCTACTTATACTCACCTCAAACAAACCTTCGGTGATCAGACCTCAAGGTTGCACACCACGAGTCCTCCGATCATCTTCCACAGTTTGCTGCACTCGTCTGTCTGCCAGCCTGCCGTCATCTGCCCGTCTCCAGCCTCTCAGCACGTTCGCGGAGTGCTGCACGCTTCTAAAAGGACTATTATCAGCTAAGCGTTGTTTATGTTTTGCCTTCATCTCAGTACCTAAGTGGCAATCTTACCTGAGTTGTTATTTGCCTCTGTTGTATGCGATTGCCTGAGTTGTTCATTAAAACACGCCACTTCTGTGAATTCTCTCTCTCTCTCTCGTGGTTCTTCAGACGTGACAGAAGGTCTGATCCTAAACCGATTGTGGATCTGTGAGGGGCTGGATGGAAGAGCGACGGGCAGTGGCCGACGCCACGTTCGCGAAGCTGGTGGACGCCGTTCGTTCTTCACTTCAGGATGCCTCCGGATCACGAGCATCTGGGTTACCTTCGCCTGCCGTGCCATCAATCGCCAGTCCCTTGGCTCGCCCCGCTCCATTCTCCGGGGAGGCAGAGAGATGCAGTGGATTCCTCTTGCAGGTATCGCTGTATATGGAGATACAAGCCAGTCAGTTTCCCACTGAACGAGCAAAAGTAGCGTTCGTCATCTCGCTACTCGCCGATCGGGCTCTGAGTTGGGCGGAAGCCCTGTGGAACATCCGTCACCCTCGCCTCAATGAGCTTGCGACGTTTCTGGAGTACATCAAGGAGGTTTTTTCCCAAACAACGTCATGCAGGTCAGTGCACGAGCAGTTACTGCAGATAACCCAGTCTAACATGTCTGTGCAGGAATATGCCATCAAGTTCCGCACACTCGCGGCGCTCAGTAACTGGAACTCTGCCGCCCTGGTACCGGTGTTTCGTCGGGGATTATCCCCTCCGATCCAGACTCAGATGGCTATTTTCGAAGATAGTGTGGATCTAGAAACCTTCATCAACCGGGCTATCAGAATTGCTCAACATTTGCCTCTATACACGGCGCCTTCATCTCTCTCGCCTTCCCCTTCGGCGGACTTCGCCCTTCCCGCACCAGAGCCCATGATCACGGATGCGTACCGGCTCAACGCGACAGAGCGCGCGCGCCGCATCACTCAGCGTCTGTGCCTGTACTGCGGGGCTCCTGACCATCAGCTGGCTAGGTGCCCCGTTCGACCACCACGCCCGGCGGTGAGTACCCTCCATACTACTCCCAAAATGACCCACATTCCGTACATGACCGGCACCATCTTCTATGGTTCACTCTCTGTTCCAGTAAAAATCCTCCTCGACTCAGGTGCATCAGGAAACTTCATCTCCTCCTGTAGACTCGCTGCCCTGAGCATTCCCCTGCAACGTCAGTCCCCGACTTACCACATCACCAACATCCAGGGAAAGCCGCTGGGCCGTGGATTGGTACAGTTCTGCACCCCCGAACTGGAGCTCAAGATCGGGGTTCTCCATTCGGAACGGCTCTCACTACTGGTGCTGGAAGAGGCCAATGTGGATATCGTCCTGGGACGCCTGTGGCTAGTTCATCACCAGCCCGTGATTAATTGGGAGTACGGGGAGCCCAAGCGTTGGGGAAGTATCTGTCATAATCAATGTCTGAAATTCCCTACAAAACCGTTTCCTTCTACTAACCCTCTCCATCTGTGTTCAACCAGTATTGAAAGCCCTCTGAACGAAGCAGCCACCAAATACCCCTCAGAATACCGGGTGTTCCGGGACGTGTTCAGTAAAGCAGCGGCCACAAAGTTACCACCTCATCGGCCCTGGGACTGCGCGATCGAGTTATTGCCAGGTGCTCAACTCCCCAAGGGCCGCGTGTATCCCTTGTCCGGCCCGGAGAGAGAGGCCATGGAGGAGTACATAAAGGAGGCTCTCAACCAAGGGTTCATCCGGCCATCCACCTCGCCGTCCGCCTCCAGTTTCTTCTTTGTGGCCAAGAAGGACGGAGGGCTCCGGCCGTGCATAGACTACCGGGCACTCAACGACCAGATTCGTCAATTCGCCTATCCTCTTCCTCTAGTTCCGGCTGCTCTGGAGGCTCTACGCGACGCTCGCGTCTTTTCTAAACTAGATCTCCGGAGCGCCTACAATTTGATCCGTATCCGCCGGGGAGACGAATGGAAGACGGCTTTCATAACTCCAACGGGGCACTACGAGTGCCGGGTGATGCCGTATGGCCTATCCATTAGCCCTTCCGTGTTTCAGAACTTCATGAATGAAATTTTCCGTGATATGCTTCACAAATTTGTCATCGTTTACATTGATGATATCCTCATTTACTCCCCAGATCTCAGGACCCATCACCATCACGTCACCCGAGTACTCGAGCGCCTCCGTCAGCATCACCTCTTCCTCAAGGCAGAGAAGTGTGAATTCCATACGACCAAAGTCCGCTTTCTCGGCTATTTCATCTCCTCGGCTGGGGTACGGATGGACCAGAGGAAGGTGGATGCCGTCCTCTCTTGGCCACAACCTGATACCATCAAACAACTGCAGCGCTTCTTGGGGTTCGCCAACTTCTATCGTCGCTTTGTCCAGGGTTACAGCCTGCTGGCAGCTCCACTGACCTCTCTCCTTCGGGGCAAACCTATGAAGCTGCATTGGACCGCCGAGGCGACGGAAGCGTTCTTGGCCATGAAGGAGGCTTTCTGTTCCGCACCCCTGTTATGGCATCCGAACCCCAAGAGCCGGTTTGTGGTGGAGGTAGACGCAGCTACCCTGGGTGTAGGAGCCGTACTCTCCCAGTGGCACGGAAACCCTCCAGTACTCCATCCATGCGCCTACTTTTCCAGGAAGTTGTCCCCGGCGGAGCAAAACTACGACGTTGGCAATAGAGAACTCCTGGCGATCAAGTTGGCCTTGGAAGAGTGGCGCCACTGGCTGGAGGGAGCGAATCATCCGTTTGAGGTAATCACCGATCATAAGAATCTACAATACCTCAGAGAAGCGAAACGTTTAAATCCTCGCCAAGCGAGATGGGCTCTGTTTTTCACTAGGTTCAATTTCACCCTCACCTATCGACCGGGTCATCGTAATGTTAAGGCAGATGCTCTATCACGGATCCACTCGCCAGACCCTGTTACAGACCAGCCTGAGCCTATCCTCCCTCCAGCCGTCTTCATGGCTCCCATCCAATGGGACCTCGAGGCCCAGATCGAGGACGCCAACCGCCAACACCCAGCTCCGCCGGGAGGTCCAGAAGGGAGGCTTTTCGTCCCTGCAGAGCTCCGCGTGCCCCTTCTGGACTGGATCCACACCTCTCCGGGCTCCGGTCACCCTGGCAGTAACCGCACCCTCTCACTCGTACGCCAGCGCTATTGGTGGCCCCAGCTCCGCCAGGAAGTCGCCCGCTATGTCCAGGGCTGCTCTGTCTGCGCCACATCATCCACCCCACGGAAACTGCCAGAGGGTAAGCTCCAGCCGCTCACCATCCCCAACCGTCCATGGTCCCACATTGGGGTTGACTTCGCTACCGACCTACCCCTGTCTGAGGGGAACACTACTATTTTAGTCGTTGTTGATCGTTTCTCAAAATCTGTCAAATTAATTCCTCTGAAAGGTCTCCCCACGGCCTTTGAAACTGCACAAGCCCTGTTCCTGAACGTCTTTCGTCATTTTGGACTCCCGGAGGATATAATCTCGGACAGGGGTCCCCAATTCATCTCACGTGTGTGGCGAGGCTTCTTCAGACTTCTGGGAGTCAACGTGAGCCTCACCTCCGGCTACCATCCGCAATCAAACGGCCAGACAGAGCGAAAGATTCAGGAGGTAGGACGTTACCTCCGGGCCTACTGCCAGGATAACCAAGAGCGCTGGTGTCAATACCTACCCTGGGCGGAATATGCCCAGAATTCCCTACGTCAGTCTGCCACCGGACTCACTCCGTTCCAGTGTGTGTTAGGGTTCCAGCCTCCGCTCTTCCCCTGGAACGGAGAGAGTTGCGAGGTCCCGGCGGTGGACTTTTGGTTCAGGGAGAGTGAGAGGGTCTGGGAATCAGCTCATGTCCACCTCAGACGCGCAGTAAGACGGTACCAACGTCACGCGGATGCCCGGCGCAGTCAACACCATCAGTACCGGCCAGGAGACCTCGTCTGGTTAAGCACCCGTGACCTCCGCCTGCGACAGGGCAGTAAGAAGCTGAGTCCCAGATACATCGGACCCTTCCCGGTGGCACGGCAGATCAACCCAGTCACCTACCGCCTCACGCTGCCACCCACCTACCGCATTGGACCGTCCTTCCATGTTTCCTTACTCAAACCTTACACTAAACCTGTCTCCTCTCCTTCCACAGAGCCCGTGGTGCCCCCCCCCTCCACCCGAGATCGAACCAGCCGACCAAATCTACCAGATCCGGGAGATCCTCAGCTCGCGGCGGCGAGGCGGCCGTGTCCAGTACCTTATTGACTGGGAGGGATTCGGTCCAGAGGAAAGATCCTGGGTCGAACGCGGAGATGTACTAGATCTCAACCTCCTTCGAGAGTTCCACACCCGTCACCCGAACCTACCTGCTCCCAGACCGCGCGGCCGTCCTCGCCGCCAGTCACGGACGCCAGGAGGCGCCCGTAGGGGGGGGGGTAATGTCACATCTACACCCGGCTCCACCACGCAGTTCACCGCTACACGATCACCATCACCGGAATATTGAACACCTGTGCACCCAATCACCCGTCACCAGCTGAACCTCCTCACCTGTCCCTACTTATACTCACCTCAAACAAACCTTCGGTGATCAGACCTCAAGGTTGCACACCACGAGTCCTCCGATCATCTTCCACAGTTTGCTGCACTCGTCTGTCTGCCAGCCTGCCGTCATCTGCCCGTCTCCAGCCTCTCAGCACGTTCGCGGAGTGCTGCACGCTTCTAAAAGGACTATTATCAGCTAAGCGTTGTTTATGTTTTGCCTTCATCTCAGTACCTAAGTGGCAATCTTACCTGAGTTGTTATTTGCCTCTGTTGTATGCGATTGCCTGAGTTGTTCATTAAAACACGCCACTTCTGTGAATTCTCTCTCTCTCTCTCGTGGTTCTTCAGACGTGACAGCATGTCTAAGATTGTAATTTTTCTTTTCTTCCCCCCCTTTGTTCCCCTGGCTTTGTTGTATTTTTCTGTATTTGTTGTTTAAAAAAATAAAAAATAAAAAATAAAACTTTGCTAGTGATTTTTCATTCAGTTTTATTCAATTATAAATACCCAATTATACAAGTAATATGAAAAATATAAATGAAGGAAATTTAAATATTTGTCATATGCAAGTCATATAGGTATGTGTACATTATTCTTTTACTAATACTGATATTCGTACTGGCTTTAAATGTCACTGTTTGGGCAAATGAATCTTTCAGAGACAAAAATTCAACATACAAAGTCACACACACAGGCTTTTTTTTTTTCATGTAACATCAATCTATGGAAAGTGTGGCGGCTGGAGTTTTTTTCACAGTTTTTTGATTTTTCTGTTTCTTACAAACCACCACTTCCACCACTATTGAACCTTTGGTTATTTAACCCCTGGTTATTTACAAGTGAAGCTGGTGAAGCTGTTTGTGAAGTTGTTTAATCCTCCTCTGTTGAGATCTTGAGACATTTAATGTCTTTTATTTCAGTTGATTTCATCTAAGGCTGTAACTGGAAGTCAGTTGTAGTAATTAGAATTTTGGTCACACTTTATTTTGATAGTCCACTTTAGACGTTCTACAAACTGTAAGTAACTTTGCAGCTACATGTCAACTAATTCTCATTACAGTTTTTCTCGATTGCTAAAACACTATAACCAATCTTTTGAACTAAAATTTCAAAATCAAAATGCCATTTTTCAAAAAGCACACCCATTTCCGTAAACACTGTTCCCCTGCTTTAACACATAAGTCAGATTTGGTAAACTGTTACTGCAAAACTCTACACACAAATCCCTACATTTCTCAGTGCTAAAACCATGTTCATTTAGAAAGCACTACACTGTAAAAAATTTAAAAGTAAGAAAACAGTGAAATGCATAGCAGCACAGGGTGCCAAACGTTTATCATTAATGGAAATAATGATTAAAGACCGAAAATGGTCAGTGCATGACTATGTCATCATACAGAGGCATGAGAGCATGTTAATTAGTTTCTTGTCGCAGTCATACAACCTCACTTTTCTACTTGGAAAATTATTTAGACAAGGACATATAGAATCACAGACATAAAGAATCTGGATATGGATTTCAACAATGATGACAATTAACAAAATATTCATGTTCATATTCAGACCAGTTTTCCTCTGTTAGTTTTTGTTTTAACAAACATGCCTTAAAAACACATAGTTACAAAAAGAACAAACATTTATAAAGTCAAGGGTCAAGAGCCCAACAAAAGCAAATGCTTATCTCCACAATGGTGACTTCAAACTTTATTTTCAATAAAAGCATTAACATATAAACCTCTGTTAATTCTCAATAAGAAGTTTTGTATGAAAGAAATCAAGTCAGACTAGATGCTGAGATCTAGAGAGATCTGTTAGTGTTTCATGTTCTGTTGCTGTCAGTCATGTGATGTTTAAGTAATTAATTAATTAGTTAATGAGTTAATTTCACAGTGAAGGTGTTTGTTTGTAATCATTTAGGAAATGCCTGTAAATTAACAGTGTTGTAAACTTATTTATATAAAGAGATTTGACTTTAATTTTAAGGTTTTTGTTTGGTGCCCTGTGCTGCCAGTCATTTGACCGTTTTTTGTCTTTTGTTTTATAGTCGAGGTGTTTGATCATTAAATTCAGGAAATAGCTGTAAAATAACAGTGTTTGTCAGCTTATTTAAATAAGGAGATTTTACTTTACTGCCAGTCATTTGACTGTTTTATCATCTAACGGATTTGTTATTGTATTAATTACAGATTTTTTTTGTAATTTTACATTATTTGTTTGTAATTTAAGAAAACAGAAAACATACTGTATAAAAATACAGCAGTTTTTCTGTATAAAAAATGTGAATTACTGTAATTTGTCATTAATATCATAATACTGAAAATAACAGCCAAGTTTTTAATTTAGAGATAGTTTTACTGCAATTAAAAATAAAAGAAATCAACCTGAAAAAAATCAGTTATTTTTTGTAAAATTACATTTTACAGTGTGGCATTCAATATTGTTCACTCAAGTCTGCAAAGTTTGAGCTCAACTGGCACACAATTACTCAAGTGGAAACACTAGGAGTCAAAATTTATCACACACCAATCTGAACCTTCGATAGAGATAAAAGGGCCAAAGTCAGATTACAGTTTGGTGCATTTCTCAGATCAGAAATGAAATTCTCAAAACTACTTGTTCATCTGGCCAGCTCTAGGCCAAGCAAACAGTTACACTCGGCCCAAATGCAGCAAAGAATTACAACCCTTGAGTGGCCCAGATCCAGACTACATCATGCTTTAAAGCATCTTAAACTGAAGCTTTTTGATGCACACAAACATCAAGAATCAGCACATGAATCTCAACAATGGTGACAATCAACAAAAGCCTGTTTTGTGATGATCAGGGCCAATATGAATATTTTGTCAATTGTCACCATTGTTGAGATTCATATTCAGATTCTTGATGTCTGTGACTATACATATTTTTGTGTACATAATGTCTTTAAGAAAACATATAAAACTTTGAAAGTAGCGCAGCTAGATTGTGTGGTTGCAAAGCAATATTAATCTTTATTAACATGTTCTGATACTAGATTGCTGCTGAAACTAGTGAATTAAACCACTGTATGTATTAAAATCATCCTTAGTACATAATGAACTTTATCTGGTATGACACTTTTGTTTGTTTTTCCATAACAAAGGTGCTTTAAAAACACAGTTATAACAACCATTTACAAAAGCAAACTTTATTAATTTCAATTAAATATGAACATTTAAACCTCAGCTAAAAAGTTTTTGTATTAAGTGAAGATGCTGTGATCTAGAGAGATCTGTTAGTGTTTCTGTTGTCGGAGTTTTGTTGGTTACCATTGTGCTGAAGGGTAGAGCATGTGCTTTAGTCTAGAAAAAAAAACAAACATGAGTTGGTGTTATACTACACGTTATTTTATTTAAAAGGTATAACTGTGGAGTTGTTGGTGCAGTGATGGTTAGTGGTTAACCGTAAAAAAACTTAGTTTCGCAGAGAATGTTTCATAATGGTAATCCAGACAATATCTCTAAAATAACAGTTTTAAAAAAAAAAAAAAAACATTTAAGAAAGTTTAGAATATTTGACCTTGATTTTACAGTGTTTGTTTGGAAGCTGCTTCTGCAAGCCATGGACTGTTTTTTAAAAAACTTTTTTTAACCATTATTTTCATTAATGGTAAATGTTTGGCACCCTGTGCTGCCATGCATTTCACTGTTTTTTTTACATTTAAATTTTTTACAGTGTATCTCAAGTCTACGAGTGTGATATTGCTATATTATAATATTATAATAATATTAGAATTATACTATTATATATATATATATATATATATATATATATATATATATATATATATATATATATATATATATATATATTTCCAATAAATGTTGATCTTTGGATCTTTCTATTCATCAAATAATCCTGAAAAAAAAAACTCATACATATTGATAATAATAATACTAATAATACTACTACTACTAATAATAATATAACATTTTTAAATAAAAATTAATTAAATTAATTATTATTAATATGTTTCTTGAGCCACAAATCAGCATATTAGAATGATTTCTGAAGAATCATGTGACACTGAAGACTGGAGTAATGACACTGACATTTAAGCCTTGATCTCACAAAAAAAATCTTACTGTTCAAAAACCTTTGACTGGTATTGTACATCAACCATGTAGTTGGACGGAAACCAAACATAATTTTGAAAAAGTATGTGGAGGACTGCATATGTGTCCAGATGAACACAAAATATGATATAAAGGAAAGGAAAGGACGTGATGTGTGGCCAAGTATAGTGACCCATACTTAGAATTTGTGCTCTGTATTTAACCCATCCAAGTGCACACACACAGAAGTGAGAAGTGATCAAACACGCACACACACACACCGTGAACACACACCCGGAGCAGTGGGCAGCCATATTGCTATCACTGCGGCGCCCGGGGAGCAGTTGGGGGAATCGGTGATATTTGATATTTGATATTTGATATTTTACAGATTTCATCTTAACTTACTAACTGTGTAGTAGTGAATGTCTAAGCATCTGTGCAAAACAAACCAACAGAACTGATTCAATAAACACTGTTACAAAGCCCAAACAAATCTGTCTGACTGAACAAACAGACTGACACAAACACAACAAAGTGCTTTTCTCTTTCACAAACAGCACTAACTGCACACCTGCTTACTCAAGACCTTTTTTTCCTCTTATATCATGGACTAGGGTTGGATTTGAAAATCTGAGAGCAGCATGAAAAGGAAAAGTCCAGGTACACTAAATCACTTAATCCAATTCACAATATAACAGCAGTTAACATCCACTGAAATACATCCAGAGAAAGCAATACTCACAGAACACAAGAGGAAGTTGACTGAGCTCCATACTGACCGAATAATGACAGACAGTGAAAGACACAAACTGTTAAAACCTCAAGACTTCCTGATACCTACAGTCAGATCCAACATAATCACACATTAAACACATACAAATGCACCTCATGTTCTAGAGAAAATGTTGCTAACAGTTTTCACAATGTTAAACTGACTAATTTCTGTTTCTGTTTCTGTTTCTGTTTTGGACAGAAATGTTGTCACAGTGTTGTCAGTATCAAACTGAACAGCATCAGTTTTTCATTAAGTAATATTCCTGTATGAACAAGGAAAAGTAAACAATACTTTTATAGATTTTTATTGTAATTATAGTATTAACTGTAGTTATAACTCTTTGAAAGTAAACAAACTGAAACTAGTGATCAGCTGCTGCTCTCACATTGGTTAATGCCACTAAACTCAAACAGAACAAACCAAACCACAGCTCTGCACTCATGTCTGTCTGTTTCTGTTCTCTGACACTGAGAGTGTTGAGTTTGGCTCTGATATATTTCTACCTGTTATCAGTTCTTTGTTAGTTACTACAACTCTTGTGAAATTACACTATACTAAGTAAGCATTTGTCAGTACAACATACTATTCCTATTTCACTTAGTTTTTTGGCCTAATGGTTAGGGAGTCTGGCTTGTAACCGAAAGGTTGCAGGTTTGAGTACCAGGTGTGAGTGAATAAACAGAGCTCTTTGCACCTTCAATACCGCGTGTGTGTGTGTCTTCTTCCTCTACTACATGAGCTTTCAAGAGTGTGGTTGCCAAATATCAAGAGTTCAAATTTTTGAATCAGAAGGATGCATTTTTTGCTTGGTGTTTTTCTTATTTTAAGCAATCTGGCAACCATGTGCACAAGCTCTCTCTTCTTTGCAGAAGTGCCAACGATGATCTAAAAGCACCAACAAATGAAAGCTAAGCGATACCTATGTACATGTTTTGCACTATTTTAGTTACACATGCGTTCATTTGGTAAAAATCAGTAAGTCATAAGATTTTTTTTAACTGCTTAAATTTGCACAAAAAAATTATGTATTTACTTTGTAACAATAGCTGTTCTATCTAAAGTTTTTTTTTTTTTTTTTTTTTTTTTTTTAATGGGGGCAAAGAAAAATTTTATTAAGTTGGCTTGGGAAAGCCAACTTACTGAAATCCTATTTAAACTTCTTCTTCTTCTTCTTCTTCTTCTTCTTCTTCTTCTTCTTCTTCTTCTTATTTTTCTGACCGCAAATTTTTTGGACACTAACTCCTCCTAGACCGTTCAAGCTACATACTCCAAACTCGGGTCAGATCTTCATACTGTTCTGACTTAGTGTGCTATATCTTTTCAGACTGGTTTGAGTTACGGTTTTCTTAAAAATTAATATTAAAAATCATAAAAAGTCCCATAGACTTTCATTGACCAAAAGTCCATGTCTGTTTGAACTATGTTTAATGTAAACTGCTAGAAGCCATTGATACTCAATTAAGCTTTAAGCTATCTATGTTCTTTCTAACTAATAACTAATCTATCTATCTATCTATCTATCTATCTAACTATCTATCTATCTATCTATCTATCTATCTTCAAGCCTTTATCTATCTATCTATCTATCTATCTATCTATCTATCTATCTTCAAACCTTTATCTATCTATCTATCTATCTACCCAGTCAACACGTGAGATCATGCGATGTTCACAGTGACATCACATCATTCTCATTGTGTGATACTCAAGAGTGTGAGTAATATGTGAGCTCATTGTGAATTCAAAATGTTGTGCAGGTTGAGAGGAGGCACTGCAAATATCGGTCACCAGGGGACATTCTACTTCCTGTTTCTCAACACTATCACAGTGGTGTCACATGATGAGCTCACAGTATGAGTGCACACCCAGATAACAAATTTATGTTATAAGAACCTTCTCCAAACATACACAGCAAAATCCCCAGTGTTAATTTAACACTCTGAGTGTGGACACATATAAACACTGAAGCAGTGTTGAAGGTAATGAGATAATTAGGTGATTAACGAAGTGATGATTGATCATTATTGAAGACACCTGATGTTAACAAGCAGAATCACCAAAGGAGAAAACCAAAATTTTTAAGCAACCATTATAGTGGTCAATGTTTGCATTAGTTGGGCTCTTGACCCTTAAATCTTTACTTCTAGATTTTGTTTGGCTGCTGTATTTGAGTTAAAACAGCCAAACAAGCCAAAAGCTCAAGTCACCAGCTGATTATGTTTTAACATATTCATTGTTTGACGTAAATCACCTAGAGTATAACCTCTAAGTTAGGTTTTTTTTTTGCTTATTGTAATTGCCTTGACAATCCACAGAAGATCCAGCACTTCCTATACATCTTGGAAAGTTTTTTTTTACAACCTGTTCAAAAAGAAAGTATTTCACCTAGGCACACATAGACATCAAGAACCAGCCCATGAATCTCAACAATGGTGACAAACGGCATAAACAGATCAACTCTGAACTCTCATAATTTATTCATGCCGCAATGCATGATGGGAGTCATGGATGAGTTCTGATTGGCTACAACACGCTTTTTGATGGTCACCGTTGTTGTGATTCTCACACTGATTCTTCATGTCTGTGTGTCTAAATTAAGGTGAACTTTTTTTCATCATCTGTCTGATTATGGCAAAACTGATTGATCTTTTGTTCACAGTTTTTTTTTTTTGTAATCTGTAAGGAAATTCTATGTCAAATACTCAAGTCACTATATGATGATTAAGTCAAGCACAGTCAATGCCATCTTACTGACTTTTGCTCTTTGCTTGTCTGGCTGTTATAACTCAGTAATTGCAGCCAAACAAGACCTAATATTGATGATTTAAGGGTCAAGAGCCCAACTAATGCAAACACTGACCACTATAATGGTTGCTTAAAAATGTTGGTTTTCTCCTTTGGTGATTCTGCTTATTAACATCAGGTGTCTTCAATAATGATCAATCATCACTTTGTTAATCACCTAATTATCTCGTTAACTTCAACACTGCTTCAGTGTTTATATGTGTCCACACTAAGAGTGTTAAATTAACACGGGATTGTGCTGCGTACAACTGATGTGTAACTGTGTTTGTAAACCACATCTGTTATGGCAAGGAATACCAAGAAAGGATTATTATTGATAACAACACAATCATCACCTAAATTCAGTATGCAGTCAATTATAATAGCTTTTTGTTTATACAGTATAGCAATTTATGAAGAAATTTGAAAGCATAAGTCAAACATTTTAAACTGCCATGTCATGTAAAAACAGAGAAACATCAAGAATCAGTGTATGAATCTCAACAATGGTGACAATCAAAAGCTTCCTGCAGCAATGCATGCTGGGTACCTAGTCTCCATGCAGTGAGTGCACTTTGACTTCACATTGTGATCATAGTGTGAGCACACATTGAGGACGCTGTGAGGTTACACTTTTAGCTCACTGTTACGTCACATTGTGACCACATGGTGAGATCAGTGTGAGATCAAATTGTTGACTGGGTATCTATCTATCTATCTGTCTATCTTCAAACCTCTATCTATCTATCTATCTATCTGTCTATCTTCAAACCTCTATCTATCTATCTATCTATCTATCTATCTGTCTATCTATCTATCTATCTCATGCTAAAATCATGCTAGCGACTTGCTAGTCATGCTAAAATCATGTTAGCGACTTGCTAGTCATGCTAAAATCATGCTAGCGACTTGCTAGTCATGCTAAAGTCGTGCTAATGATTTGCTAGCCATCCTAAAATGATGCTAGCAACTTGCTAGTAATGCTAAAATCATGCTAGTGACTTCCTAGTCATGTTAAAATCATGCTAATGATTTGCTAGTCATCCTAAAATCATGCTAGTGACTTGCTAAAATCATGCTAGCGAATTTGCTAGTCATGCTTAAATCCTGCTACCGACTTCATAGTCATGCTAAACTCTTGCTAGCGACTTGCTAGTCATGCTAAAATCATGCTAGCGACTTGCTAGTCATGCTAAAGTCGTGCTAATGATTTGCTAGTCATCCTAAAATCATGCTAGCAACTTGCTAGTAATGCTAAAATCATGCTAGCGACTTGCTAGTCATGCTAAAATCATGTTAGCGACTTGCTAGTCATGCTAAAATCATGCTAGCGACTTGCTAGTCATGCTAAAATCAAGCGATGCTAGTCATGCTAAAATCATGCTAGCGACTTGCTAGTCATGCTTAAATCCTGCTAGCGACTTTGCTAGTCATGCTAAAATCATGCTAGTGACTTGCTAGTCATGCTAAAATCATGCTAGCGACTTGCTAATCATGCTAAAGTCGTGCTAATGATTTGCTAGTCATCCTAAAATCATGCTAGCGACTTGCTAGTCATGCTAAAATCATGCTAGTGACTTGCTAGTCATGTTAAAATCATGCTAGCGACTTGCTAGTCATGCTAAAATCATACTAACGACTTGCTAAAATCATGTTAGCGACTTGCTAGTCATGTTAAAATCATGCTAGCGACTTGCTAATCATGCTAAAATCATGCTAGGGACTTGCTAGTAATGCTAAAATCATGCTAGTGACTTGCTAAAATCATGCTAGTGACTTGCTAAAATCATGCTAGCGACTTGCTAGTCATGCTAGAATCATGTTGGTGACTTGCTAATCATGCTAAAACCATGCTAGCGACATGCTTTCTTTCTAACTAATCTAATCTTTCTAACTAATCTTTCTTTCCTTTCTAACAAATCTTTCTTTTTTCTTTCGTTCTAACTAATCTTTCTTTCTTTTTTCTTTCTTTCTTTCTAGCTAATCTTTCTTTTTTCTTTTTCTTTCTTTCTAACTAATCTTTCTTTTCTTTCTTGCTTACTTTTCTTTCTATCTAACTAATCTTTCTTTTTTCTTTTTTACTTTTCTTTCTTTCTTACTTTTCTTTCTTTCTTACTAATCTTTCTTTTTTCTTTTTTACTTTTCTTTCTTTCTTACTTTTCTTTCTTACTAATCTTTCTTTTTTCTTTCTTTCTAACTAATCTTTCTTTTTTATCTTTCTTCTTTCTTTCTAACTAATGTTTCTTTCTTTCTAACTAATCTTTCTTTCTTTCTTTTTCTTTCTAACTAATTTTTCTTTTTTTCTTTATTTATATCTATCTAGCCTATCTATCTTCAAACTTTATCAATCAAACTAAAACTATTTCAAACTGAAAACCTTTAAACTTTCTTTAAACTAAAAGCTTTTAAAACTACTTAAAACTTACTGGCTAGGCTTTCTCAAGCCAACTTAAAGTTTGCTAACAAACTTTTTATCTAGTTGTTGTTGCTACCAATTTAATTTACATGTGGTGTATAACATGTCCACTGTACAATGTCACTAAATGAATCTAGAAGTCAAAATAGTGTTAAAATTCTTCAAATCTATTTTCTCATGTTTTACAAATACTGCAACACATTTTTTGTAACACTGTTTTTGGTTTTATTGCTTTTGTTATCAATTTAATTTCCATGCAATGTGTAACATGTACACTGTAAAGTGTTACCAAACTGAATCTAGGAGTCACAACGTTGGCAAAGTGCTGCAAATCTACTTTCTTTTCACTTCTATGTGTTACATGTACTGTAACACATTATCTATTTTAATACTGTTTTTTTTTTTTATTGCTGTTGTTACCAATTAAATTTACATGTAATGTGTAACAGGTACACTGTAATGGGTTACCAAAATGAATCTAGAATTCAAAACAGTGGCAAATTACCTCAAATTAATTTTTTGGTTCCTACATGTGTTACATATACTGTAACACATTACCTGTAATACTGTTTGTTTGTAATACTGTTTGTTTGTTTTTTTAGCTTTATTGCTGTTGTTACCGATTTAATTTACATGTGGTGTATAACATGTCCACTGTAAAATGTTACTCAAATGAATTTAGAAGTCAAAATAGTGTTAAAATTCCTCAAATGTAATTTCTCTTGTTTTACAAATACTGTAACACATTTCTTGTAACACTGTTATCAATTTTATTGCTTTTGTCATCAATTTAATTTCCATGCAATGTGTAACATGTACACTATCAAGTGTTACCAAACTGAATCTAGAAGTTAAAACGTTGGCAAAGTACCGCAAATCTATTTTCTTTTCACTTCTATATGTGCTACATGCACTGTAACACATTACCTATTTTTAACAGTTTGTTTTATTGCTTTGTTACCAATTTAATTTACATGTAATGTGTGACGTGTACAGTTAAGTGCTACCAAAAAGCTGGACTTATTACAGAAGTCAAAAACAGTGGCAAAGTGCAACAAATCTCTATTGCCTCCCCTCCTGTGCATTTGGGTGAGCCCTCCTTTGACCTACAGGTCATGCCTGACCACGCAAACTCTTTTGCTGATAGAAGGTCAGCTGACGTCCTGTGCTGCTCCGTTTTGTTGCAATCTATGATCGCTGTGCTCATGAGTTTGGGCCAAGTCCCTGTGTGTCCAGCGCTGATAGCATTGACCTAAGAAATCACCACATCTGATTTACGCTCCCACAGTGGAATTACAAAAGCAGGCTGGTTATCTGCACACCAGCTCGTCTTATTGAATTAAACAAGCCTCCCTCGTTTTTTTGCCCTCCCGAGCGCATAGATGGAAAAGAGAGATTGGTTCCGGAAATATACAAGAGTTCGAGTTTAAGAGTTTACAGCATGAAATGAGAAATGAAAGACAGAAAAACACAGCAGACAAAACAGTCCCAGATCTATTTGTTGTGTAGCGCAGGAATACGTGAAACTTTGCAAGATTCCTCCCAAAGCGCGTGTCTTATCGTAAGACTGCATCGTAAATTGTGCCACCCTCTTCTTTTATCCAAAAATCTGTGTATTGTTCATATTTCAGTCATTACTTAACTAGCATACTGAGATAAAAACACCACAAAATATCTAGAGAATTAACCTTCCAGAGTTGACCGCCAGTTCATTAGACCCGCTTGAACTTTGCTGTGGCCTGTCAGACTTGTTTTAAGAGTAATAGTAATAATTGCTTTAAAATAATGATTGATAGATTTAGACAGATCTGTCAAGTATTTAAGAAGTGGTTCACAATCTTAGTGTATATACACTAAAAAATGTTGGGTTATTTTTTTTTTTTTACCCAAATGCAGGGTTCAGCCCGTTGGGTCAGTTTATTGGGTTATTTGTAATATTTTTTTGTATTCTATTTCCACGTGTTCTTGCTTAATAATAAATGTTCATCTTCTGATTATTGCTGTTGCCTCTAGTAATTCTGTGTATGTGTGTTTTATAAGTTTCAGTCCATTTTAAACCAGCAATATAATAAATTTTAAACAATAGCTGACTTAAATAAAATAACCCAGCATGTTTGGTAAAAACATTTAACCCAACCAGCCGGGTCAAAATAACCCAGCATGTGTTCTGTCCAATATATACCCAGTGCTGTGTTGACAAATAAAAAATAATGCCAAGTTGGGTTGTTTTTAACCCAGCAATTTTTAGAGTGTATAACCATATTATGATACTAATTGCAAGCTTGTGGTTAGCAAGATGTGGTTAACATAAAACCCCCCAAATCTCCCTCTGATTTCAAGACGGGGTGGAGTGGGCAATATAGCAACATCTATGCCGCTATAGGAGAACTATACTTATACAGTTGTGATACAGTAATGAATCTAAATATCTCAAAAATAAATAAAAAATACTTTAAAATGTATAATACAATAAATTGCATTCTAAAAAAATGCTTGGTAAAATATGGACAAACCCAGTGATTGGGTTGTTTTGACCCAGCGGTTAAATGTTTAACCCAACCTTTTGGGTAGTTTTAACTCAACTAATTCTTAAAAATTATTATATGGCTTGCTTAAAATGAACCTAAAATAAGTTGCAACACATTAAAAAAAGACACATAATTACTAGGGGCATCAGCAATAATTAAAAGGTGAACACTTCTTAATAAGCAATTAAAAAAATGTTTATTATTTATTCAACATATTAATAAATGTTAATTTATTGAGCATATTAATAAATGTTAATTTTCAACCTTTTAGAATCATTTTAAACAAGAAATCCAGTAATTTTGAATCAACTGAGTTAAATAAAACTACCCAGAAAGCTGAATTAAACATTTAACCCAACTGCTGGATTTTCCATGTTTCACCCAGCATGGGGTTGTTTTTTCAACCCAGCATTTTTTAGAGTGTAGGTTACAACTACAATTTTTTTTTAGTCAGTTCAAAAATAGTAGATAACACATTTCAGTGTTTTTATACCTTAGCTTTTGCATTTTTTTTTTAAAACATTATCAATTACTTATTTGTAACCACATATATTAGATTTTGCTGAAATAATAATAATAATAATAATAAAAATAATATTAGACTGGGAATTTGGTAAAAGTAAATAAATATTATCATGATGAAAAACGCCCGTGTATATATTCTGCATTTTGCATTTTATGTTGTTGTGATAATTGTAACACCAATGTGTGCATGTCTGGCATTGCTTAATATATAAAGTAAATGCTTAGAAATATTACTGCCAGCTATATCATTATTTATAATGTTATAAAACATTTATTATAAACTAATTAATTAATTATTATTAATTTTATTAATATTCGAACATTTATTTGTTATAACAATAATTTTAGAACGTAATAACAAAAAATAAGATAAAAGTCACGAGCCTCATCAATCATGTATTTTCATGAAATTTCAAGTCTTAAGCTGTTGTATTAATGCTTTTTTAGCTTTCTTTCTATTGCAACTTATTAGTTAACTTATTACAAAAAAAATTCACACAAAATCATCATCTTGTAAAGTACTTTTTCTCATGAGATCAGGTTGGACAAATGCATTTAAACTATTTATAGAGTTGGATATGACTCATCTAGCACAATACATTTGTAGTACAACTTAGTAGCTGTAGAATAAATTCCTCACCCTTATAGCGGTTCTTACAGTTTGTCATTTAGCGCGGTTTGAGCCCACAGTTCAGGGTTCTAATCACACACACACATAACGTCTATGGTTTTGCCTCCCAAAGCCGTTTCCATCCCCTCTGTCTCCGTGACACAGCCACAGCGCTGAATACACTGCACTTCCGTCTGCCTTTTCCCGCACCGCAACTGCACTGTCAGCGAGTGGATATTCTTAGACCCAAAGCCAGGCGTTAATCAGCCTCGCTAGCCTAGCATTGTTTATCTGTGTGAGATGACTTTGATTCCTCATTCTGTTCCTTCAGAAAAAATGATTTATTTAAATAAATAGCTCTCACTTCCTTTGTCTCAAGCCAAGTCACTATCATAACATGACCGGTCAGAGGGCCAGAGGAAGGTAACGGGGAGATGGAGCGCGGCTGCAGGCTGCAGATAGAAGAGGTGTACCCTGGGAAAGTGACCTACGCTCCGCCACACCTCAAAACTCTGTAAGACACTCGGATGGGATTATTAAACATAAGGGAAAGAGCGAGACACTGACAGACAGGGCTTAATTTAGTCACTTCCTAACCGAGGGCTCCAGCAGTTTTGTCCTCAGATTACTCAGATGGGATCATCAGAGAGGAATGTGATATGGAAGACAGACGGAGAGAGAAATGTGATGTGATGTCTGCAGCAACTTTAAAAATAGTTCAAAATGCATTGTAGGTTTTAGTCCGTTTTTATTGATGTCATCTGCATATGCTAGTATCCTTGACAAGGTCACTTTGGCGGAAAACAGTTTTTCTCTTCACAGAAATATTGATGACTCATCTTGCACAACACAGATTTTTGTCCAATCAGATGCGCTCTAAAATAAGAACGCTCCGCCCCCTTAAACCAACGGCAACAAACTAGGAAAAATCCAATCATGTTCCTGATATATAGACTACCATTCAAAAAGTCTGTATGATCGTGCTCACCAAGACTGCATTTATTATTTGATCAAAGTAGAGTACAAACAGTGAAATATTATTGTTTATTATTTATTTTAATATTATTATTACTGTACAAAATAACTGTTTTCTATTTGAATATATTTTAAAGTGCAATTTATTCCTGTGATGCAAAGCTGAATTTTACTGCAGTCTTCAGTTTCATGTGACCCTTCATGTAAGGGATTCTTTAATTAATCAAAAGTCTAGAAGAATTTATTTAAAACAAAAATATTTGTAACAACAAAATATTTAATGTCACTGTCAGTTTAATGCATCCTTGTTGAATAAAATTAAAAATGTCTTAAAAAAAAAAAATCTCACTGACCCCATGCATATATAGTTACAGCACATTATACCAAATAAAAAATGTCTTGGAATGACATTTTAGTATGTACCTCTTTCTGGTTTGTAACACCCACGTTTCTCTATTCAATCAATGTCAATGCATTAAATCAAGGATTCTCACTAAATACTGAGTTTTATTTGGAAATGTGTTGGATTATTGAACTAAAATGGATTGTGTGGATTGTTTCGTTTTTAGTCATGGTGATTTAAAGAAAATCTGTTTTTGTTCTGTCAGCAATTATGCTAAACAGTGTAGATTTGCAGGACACAGATTTACTAATATTTATAAATATTCCAGTATGTATATAAACCAGTTTTCCGCACATCATAATGCTAAATGTCTGCTAAATTACAGATTTTTACAATCACAGGACCCATTTCTCAATATATAGGTCACTCTCAAAACTCTTCACAGAGTTCACTTTACCTGTTTTCAGCTGGGCACTGCAGATAGTTTCACATTCAAAATGCACCAAAACTACCACAACATTTCACACGTCTTAAAAGTTATTCTTCCAAACATTGTCACCCAATCAACACAGTATACTCTGGAAGCCCATTTCTATCACTGAATATATATATATATATATTCTTTAAAAGGTAATTGCGACTTTTTATCTCACAATTCAGACTTTTCTTAGAAAATATAAACTCAAAATTCTAAGAAAAAAACAAGTCACAATAGCGGGATATAAACTCGCAATTCTGAGAACATTTCAGAATTTTTCCCCTGAAAACTGGACTGTATAACTCGCACACAATTCTGAGAAAAAAAAAAAAAAGAATTGAGAGCTATAAACTCATTTGCGAGAAATAAAATTAGAATTGCGAGATAACTCGCAATTGTGTTTTTTTTATCACAATTCTGAGAAAATGTCAGAATTGCGGATTTATATACAGTATCTAGCAATTCTAACTATAACTCGCAATTATGAGAATTCTGATGAAAAAAAACAGAATTGTGAGGTTGCAATAACCTTTTTTTTATTATTATTTTTATTTAGTGGCAGAAACGGGTTTCCATAGTATACAGTGTTTTCTTTAATAAAAAATGTCTTTACAAAACATGACAGCTTGCTGTCATGGTCAATGTTACAAGGTCCATGTTATTCCTAATAGGGCTGGGAAAATAAATCAATGCATCGCAAATCGAGAAATGATTCTGCATCGATTCTGAAATTTTACGAATGCATCGCGATTCCCTCTGGAACTGATTCTGAGCTTATTTTTGTACTTTGCTTTTTTCCAGCTCCTTACCCTGAACATAAAATAATCATTCATAAAGTTCAAAAAAGCTGAACAAAATACAAGGGTGTGTTAACATTAATTATGCATCATAAAAGCAGGTGAGCTGAGGTGTAAAACGAAGCTCAGAATGGTGTCTCAGAGAGAATCGTGATTAGATTCATTGATTCAATTGTACTCAATTTTTAAAAAAATCCTTGATAGCGTTTTGCCAGTGTCAAGTAACTGGCAAAATACAGGAAGTGGCATATTACATGGACGAGAATCCATGAAACTCATTATTAGACCATTTTTCAAGGCTGCATGATATATTAAACACATTTAAAAACCAATAACAAAGCTTGATTGTGTATTCACAAACATTATGATTCAATTAAATAAATTTGTGTGATGCAGGTTTTACATGTGCTTTAATTATTTACACGTGTGTAGATGTAGTAACTTAGGTCTATTTTAATTACCACAAAAAAATAATTATAATGATTTGTTTACTCGATTTTTTTTTGTTGGAATAACCAACAGATTACTCGATTACCAAAATAATCATAGTGAACGCGATGCATTCTCAAAATTGATCCACGAATCGCAATTCATCAATTTATTGTCGCAGCCCTAATTCATGAGTTGTCCATTTTTGTAAAGATGGTAATAAAATTACAAGACTAACAGCTGTGAAGGTGTTCAGCTACATCGAAGTGTTTTAGGATTTATATATATATATATTTTTTTTTTTAGATTTGTTATATATTTTAATATGGCATTACTGTAGAAATGTAGCAAATGTAGTCTTATTCAGTTGTGTAATATTTTAGGTTTTGATCATAAGATTTAAAAATATACAAATATAAATGTGCAAATTGGCCTGTAAAGGTGCAGTGAGTTTTGGCTGTTTTGTGTCTGACTGAGAAAAGAATTCAAGTAATTTGAAAGATGTAGTCATTGAACATGTTTTGTGCCAAAGAAATGATAAACGATCCTCACTTTAGCCCACATAGACTGCTGTTGTGTTCATGGTGTGATAAGTTTTAAAAAAGTGATCTAAGTATTCAGAAACTGGTCCTAGCGATTGTACTGTTATAATTGTAATAAACCACCATAAATGACCATCAGTAGATTAGCTAGAGGAAATGTTAATGAAAATCTGCATGTGCGTGGATGTGTTATTGTATGGCTATCAATTGTTTCAGTGTGTGTGAGAATATTGTTAACATGGGGGATTCCCAAACATAGTTGCTTCCATCCATCAGTACAAACTTCCGTTCATCAGGCGGCAGAAAATAGAACAGCGCATGAATATTTCATAAAACGTTCACCTCTAACACACACACATACTCATAAATACGCTCATTTGGAGAGACTTCAACATATTTATCAATAATCAAAGCACACACACACACTCATTACGAGTCTTTGTTCCTGTGTGCCTGTGTGTGTGGTATTGTGTCTGTGTGTGTCCTCCTCCCGTACAGTAAATAGAGAAATAAAAGATGAGAGAGTGTTGTGAAGTCCTCCTCCTCTAGCCGCTCAGTCTGGAGTCTTGGCCAAATTTCCGCTGTGGTGTAGGTGTGGTGCCCGTCTCTCGTTCTTTCACATAGACGCAGAGACAGCGGCAGACAGCGGTGAAGTGGGAGTGCTGTCGCTCGCGGCGGGCAGGAGGCCAGCGATCGGCCACGCCTAACCGGGCACCTCCACAAGAGGACCCGAGGGGTCGGGTGGGTCAAAGGTCAACTGTCCTTTCTCTTTCTCAGCATTCCCTCTCTCTCTTTCAACTGCAGTATCTCTCGATCTTATCAGGTCCAGTCACGGCGGCCCGCAGGAACATCCCTGACTTCCTGTTTCTGGAGGTGGTGGGGCGGCAGGAGGTGGACTGGAGGAGCGGTGAGGCGGCCGCACACACATTTACTGTGAGAATGTCCAGGGGGGAATGCGGAGCAGACAGCCAGGCGAAGACCACTGTCACGTAGCCAACTTTCACCATCTAAGAGAGGGAGAGACCTTCCCGTCCACACGGCCCACACAGTATTTGCCGGTAAATCACTGACGCAGCAGAAGCACGTATGTGTGAGTGTGTATTTATTTACATTTAAGTTATGTCACAAACATGCCATGCCAGATCTTATAGGCAGTGGGAATGTAAAGGTTAAATCATTCCACTTTGTGCATGTCAGGGTTGTGATTAAGTAAAACTAAAACTAATAAAACATTCATAACTTTAAAATAATAATAGTATTTGCAAAAAATATAACTATTCAGCTATACTCAGCTAATTTTTACTTAGTTTAAGTTGATCCTTAACTAAAATAACTAATTTGGAAATACACACACACATATATACAGTGCCTTGCAAAAATATTCATACACCTTCATTTTATTCATTTATGTTGCAGCCAAATGTAAAAACTGCTTTAAACTTCTTGTTAAAATTACTTTTTTTTCCAGATCAATCTACACTCCATACACCATAATGACAAAGCACAAAACAGGTTTGTATAAACTTTGCAAATTTATTAGAAAAAAAAAAACTAAAATGATTCCATTCCATAAGTATTCATACCCTTTTCTGGGACTCTTGAAATTTTGCTTACACAGTTAAACTGTGGTAAATTCATTTGAATGAGTATGATTTGGAAAGGCACACACCTCTCAGAAAAAGGTCTAACAACTGAAAATGCATATCAAAGCAAAAACTAAGCCCTGAGGTCAAATAACTGCCTGTAGAGCTCAGAGACAGGATTGTGTCATTGCGCAAATTTGGAGAAGAGATCATAAAAATTCTTCTGCATTGAAGGTTCACAGAAGCATGTAGCCTCCATTATCCATAACAGCAGAAGTTTGGAACAACTAGGACTCTTCCTGGAGCTGGCCTCCTGGACAAACTGAGCAATTCATGGAGAAGGGCCCTGGCCCTCTAGTTGAGCTCCATTATCATATATGCAAATGGGAGAAACCTATAGATGGACAAGCATCACTGCAACACTCCACCAAACCAGTCTTTATGGTGGTGTGGCAAGGCTCAATCATTCCCTCCGTGAAGGTACATAAAAACACACTTGAAATTTTCAACAAAGCACCTGAAGAATTGTCAGACTGTGAGAAACAAGATTCTCTGGTCTGATGATCCTCAATTCCAAACATCATGTTTGAAGGAAACCAATCACTGCTCATCACCTGCACAGTATCATCCCAAGAGTAAAGTGTGCAGGTAGCAGCCTCGTGCTGTGGGGCTGTTTTTCAGCGGCAGGGACTGAGGGACTCGTCAGAGTAGAAGAAAAGCTCAACACAGCAAAATATAGAGATAGCCTTAATGAAAACCCAGTCCAGAGCATTCAGAACCTCAGAACTCTGTGAATGTCCCAGTCAGAGCCTGGGCTTGAACACAATCAAATATTTCTGGAGAAACCTGAAAATGTCTGCCAGCCCCCGTCCCAGCTGACAGAGCTTGAGAGGTGAAGAGGTGAGGAGAAGAATGCCAAATAATTCCCAAATGCTGATGTGCAAAAAAAAACTTGAGGCAGTAAAGGTGCTTCAGGTAAGAACTGAGTTAAGAGTATGAATACTTATGAAATATACTTATTTCAGTGTTTTAATCTTTAATTAATTTGCAAAGTTGTCCAAGATCTGTTTTGTGCTTTGTCATTATGACGTATGGCGTGTACAGTAGATTGATGTGAAAAAAGTAATTTAAAGCAGTTTAACATAAGGCTAAAACATAACAAAACGTTAAAAAAATTATACTGTATACATGTATGGTATATAAAATTTGTTTTGAATTTTACCGTAACCAAAGGACTCAACAAAAATTCCCGTTACCTGTGTTAATTGTTTTTTTTTTTTATCAAAATAAAATTATTTTTTGGCAAGAAAAAACTGATTTTTAATGATTAAAAAAATCCAAAAGTAAAGCAAAGTCAAATTAAATTTAAATAAATAAATAAATAACCTTTCCACTTTGTGCAGGTCGGTGTTATTATAGACAACTAAAACCATAACAAATCTTTCAGTACTTAAAAAAAAAAAAAAATTATTAGCTAATTTTCATTTAGTTTAACTTAATACTTAAATAACTAAAACAGAAATACATACACACACATAAACAATTTTCTGTCCAGTAATTAAATAAAAACATGTTTTCAGCCAAAAGTTAAATAAATAAATAAATAAATATATAAATAAGCATAATAACAACATGAACATTATTATATAAAGCATGTTTAAGACATTGATATTCTTTTGTAATTTTTATTGATCATTTAGCACATTTTCTTCACAAACCTTTAAAACTGGGATGTCATGGAAGTTTTTTCCCCCGTATTGTGATGTATATCTGAGTGAAAGAGATTATTAAAAAAAGTAATAATAAATAAGGGGGTTGAATTGCTTACAATAAGATCAATAACATGCAAAATAGATGTGAATCATAGATATACATTTATTTAATAAATTCATGTCAGTTTTAAAATTCCTTTTTTGTTTTGGCATTCCACTGCCCTGCTTTTATATTGTTTTTCTATGTAAATATGTGTTTAATGGACAAATCTGTCTGTTGTGTTCAGTGTTCTAAAAATGTAAGTTAAACCAAATAGTGTATTTTATAGGCATTTTAGGCACAGAGAAAACTTCTAAAGGTAACAGCTGCACATTTCCTTTTTACACCCATCACCCTCTCTTCATAATAGCCCTTATCTTTTCAAAGACAAATGCCAGCACCATTATATTTCAGAAAACCATGACAAGTCCTCATAGATTAAACAATAAAATGCCTCTTGTGGCCTTTGTGGCCTGTTCCTGAGCCGCCTACTGCACTAATGGAGCTAAATCCACTTCACACACACATAAAACTCCATTTCCCCCTCAGTGCGATTCTGTACGGCCTCAACTCTCATGCCTCGCCTTGCATTTATTCATAGAGTCGAGAATATTGATGTAGTGCTCAATAGGGGGAGAAATTGGCTGGATGTAGCCGTCTAAGACTGGATGAATTGCATAGGTGTGGAGACAAGAAACCACAGGACTAATTTGTGGTTTTCACATGGACGTTTGAGAACGTTTAAATGTGGTTACTTCACATTCTTATAAGGTAAATCAAAAGCCAACTTTACATTTCACACACATGCATTTGTGTACATATAGTTTTAAACACATGGAACTAGTTTTTCACAATCAGTTGTGAAGTTAAGAGTGCTGGTCTTTAACTATCACATCCTCTTGAGTTAGATGAGGTTAAACGATTGTGTTCAACTGTTGTTGACCGTGACCCTTGTCAAAGGAGAGAGGCAGGCCGACATCCCATCTCATTAAGAGGTCGCCCTCCCTGAACCGTCCAATGTTCGGCGTTTCTTCTATTTTTATAACAAGAGTGATTGATCTACTCTCTACTTCACTGGCAAACGTAACTATTTTTATATTCTCCATTTTACTCACATGAAGTTAATGAAGCTCATTGTGAAATTCATTGTAATCGCAGCTGTTTAATGACTCGCCTCCTCCTTTGTTGCATTTTTCACTAACAGCCGTGTAATAAATGCCGCTGTCACCCCGAGCACGGCTGTTATTTCAGCTCATTAGACTATAAAAATAATGTTTAGATGAGCAATAAAAATACTTGATGTTTGCATACAAAAATACCAGCTCACATTAAGTGTGAAGGCATATTTTTGTCATTTGACAAAAAATTATTTTATATGAAAAATTTCAGTCAACCAAAAGAACATTTTCACAACTGTAACAGATGAATCTCTGAAAGTATATCCTTATTAAAAATATATATCAGTGGTAAAGTCCTCAAAGTAAAGTAAAGTTTTTTTGTTTTTTTAATCAAATCTAAATTCACATCCCAGTCACATTTTCTTGGTTACACTATCAGGAAAAAAAAAAAATAAATAAATAATATATATATATATATATATATATATTTTTTACGTTGACAATGTAATCAATATTCTATTTATTAAAGCCAAATATGAATATCATAAATTTAGTGTTTTTAATTAATTTATGTTTATTCCACACTGTAAAAATAAATAAATTAATTAATTAATTAAAAATTGTTGAGTCAACCTAAAATAATTTGTTACCTGGCTGGCTTAAAAGTTTAAGTTTAGTCAACTCAAAATGTTTAGTCAACTTGAAATGTTAAGTTGTACTAAGTGACAACTTAGATATTTGAGTTGATTCAGCTTTTTAGGTTGTATCTAAGTTGTGTAGTACAACTTAACATTTCAAGTTGATTAAACTTATTTGAGTTGATTGAACTTAAAGTTTTAAGGCAGCAGGGTAACAAAGTTGTTTAAGTTGACTCAACAAATTGTTTTTTTGTTTGTTTGTTTTTGTTTTTTACAGTGTAGAATAATAACTCAAGGCAGTAACTATTTAAACAATATATTTTATGTGTGAACTTATGTTCAGCTGTTCTTTTTAATAGTTAACTTTTAACTATCTTTGAATTTGTCGAATCTTCTGTCATCAAAGCTTAGTAAATATTGGTTACAGACACAGACATTTACTTTAAATTTCACCAAGCTGATTACTCACTAAAAACTCCCACAGATCATGCCATTTTAAGTCATATTTTGACATAAAGTGGTTATATCTAAGTGTGTGAGTTGTTTACTTACTTTTTAAAATTAGTCTTCCCATTAACCCCATTATATTGTTCATTCAGACTGATTTGAGAGCACGTAACGCACACAAACACAAGAAATGGGATTTATCACATGAACCAATCACAGCCAAACATAACCAGTCATATCCAATCATATTGCGAGGAGGCATGTGACTTCTCCCCATTCATTCGCATTTACCCCCTTCCAAACTTACGACACGCTTTAGGGTAACTCAATGGGCTCAGGGGAGGCGAGAGAGACGCGGACTCCCGTTGTAACTTTACCTGCTGGTGTCACTATCGGACAATGTTTCTTTAGAAAAACAAGTGATTTATACTCTTTTTAATGTTATATTGTGTAATATTTGAGTTGTCTTATTTTTTTTCCTCATCCAATATTTTAAGGAGACACCGCCTCCCTTGCCTCCTCAGTACAGTATATGAAACTGTATAAAACTTAAGCTCCTAAAATAATAAACAGCGTTAGCTACTTTTTAGCTGTAGATCTGTGAACTTTTCATGTCCACACTTTGAATTAAACAGCCTGTACACTTCTCACCCCTAAGAAAAAAAAAGCACATTACCTAAAAAGTATTCTTCTAAATGATCTGCTTTTATCCAAGTCAAATATAATATTTAACATGACTAAATCAGCCAGGCTATATTGGGTTACACAGAGTAATTTTTAAAGTAATTTTTAAGGGTCACATACGATAGAACAAATTTTTTAGGGTAGAAACGGCATGTTTCCACTTTTTACAGTGTATTTTTAAATAAATTATGGGTTGACCACAAATATTTAGCTGTGAAAACTGTCTATAAATCACTTTAAGTATAGTTATTTCATGCTACCAAGAAACCAGAGAGTAGGATATGCTTTATATTCAGGGCAAAAGGTTGAACGCATCTAAAACGGTTATGTTACATTAGTTTGTGCGTTCGGTTTATGTGTTTTCTTCACTTCGTGTTGACTGCCATGTCTTTACATTTGCGCTCATTGTTACAAGTTGTTAACACTCAAGTGCACAGCTTTCTTTGTGGTCCCGGCCCCCCAGTACAAACAGGGTTCCTGTGTGTGCGCAAGTGTGTTATGATTTAGTGTATGTGCCCTATATGAGTGTGTGTACAGCAGGCCTAAAACAATGGCCCTCTCAGATTACATCTCTCTGTCTGTGGAGGCTGTAAAGGGGGGCAGGAGAACTCCCACTGGCTACCCCTCCCGCCTCTCCTGTCTGGGCCGGCGCTCTGATTGGCTCAGGCCACGTATATATTTACAGCATGGGTTCATCAAAACTCACTACAACTTTCAAACTCAGCACAAGAACTGTGTACCGTCTGGAGGGCAGGAGTTACAAAACACTAACATCTGTGGGATTTTATACATCCGAAAACAAAGGGTGCAGCCTCTTCGAACTCTTTTTCTTTCTTTTTATGATTCGTTTCATTTGGGTTACTGGTCAGTCTGTATTTAAAGTAGCTTAAAGTAGCATAGAGACGTCCTGGTGTCGCTTCTATCCAAAAACAACAGCGTGCTTTAACCGTGGTGGTCTTGCTGGAATGAATATATCTGAGTCTAGTTGCTGTCAAGAGGCCAGTTCTCAGCCCAGCCAGGTTGTGGAGCGTGGGACATGGGGTGCCTCTTCCAGCACTCCGGGGCCTGACCGGGGACATGGTTTTGACCGCAGCCGGACCACAGAGCTGGCGCCGGTGCCCGGCTCTGGAACGCGGACGGGCTCCCGAACCGGAGCGGAGGCAAGAACGGGAAGCCCGGACTCAACCCGCACTGGAGCTTTGACCCTGGGCTCCGGCGAGGGGAAATCAGGGGGGGAGTCGAGGATCAGGAGGCCGATGAATGCCTTCATGGTGTGGGCTAAAGATGAGCGCAAACGCCTGGCCCTCCAGAACCCAGATCTGCATAACGCCGTGCTCAGTAAGATGCTGGGTAAGACGCTCGCTATACATCACATCACGGGGGTTAGTCTAGTGCATCGGCACGGATGTGACATATTTGAAAACTGGTGGTTTAATATATAAAAATGTTGATGTGTCAGAATTGCCATGTGCTAATGTGTTAATGTATTGCATGTATTAACACATGTAATAAAAAATAAAATATTAAAATAAATAAATAAATAAGAATTATAAATACATTTTAAAAAGATTGTTAGTGTGAGGTTATTAGAGGAATATATGGTTTTGAGATCCATCAAAAAATTATACTAGCAAACATGACCACACTGTCACTTAAATCTTTAGTAAATGGCCATAAAATGTTCATTCCAAACATAATAGTTTAAACGTTTGTATTTAAAGTTAATATGATATTCAAGTTGCACAAAATCACGTCCTTTTTCACACCCTGCTACTTTTATAATCAGACTGATTCATTGTCATTTAAAATTATTACAAGCACAAAAAAAGTAAAATTAAATTAAATGTGCCATGTTTATTATTATAATTTAAAAAAAAATCTGAACTTTGTATGCCGCTCAGAATTATTGATTGGAAAACAAGCCCTGGGCGCACATGACATGGAAGTCATTTGAAAAGTTTGTAAATCTTGCACAATATTTGTGTTTGGATGTTTCTCTGGGGGACATTTTGATGTCCTTATTTTTTTTAAATATAACAGGGCTGCGGCAGACACACAAGCTGCCGATTGTTTGCAGCCATTGACCCATTAATAATTCAAATACTACAACCCAACCCCGTGTGCCCCGCACCAGTTACATGTAATGATTTGCTCATGTCACACACACGTTTGTCAGTACTTGTGTTACATCTGTTTTTTTTTTCCCAAAAGCAATCGCTGCTGCGAACGTAATAATTGTGACAGCTCATTTAAAAATCATTTGTGCATGATTATATCTGTATATTTATTCCAGAGAGCTAAATTAAAAACTTTTTTTATAAATAATCAGAGGAATCTGGCTCAATACCCTGGCATTGTTTCTGGATTAAATTAGAACATTGTTGTAGTGACTAAACAAGGTATGATAAAAATCATATTTATACTAAACTGCTATAGCAAAAACAGCAAACACAAAAAGTGGCACAACAAATCCTGAAACAATAACACTGATTGGATGATGTTTTTAGGTCAGTCCTGGAAGGCTCTAAGCACACTAGACAAACGTCCGTTTGTGGAGGAAGCCGAACGACTCCGTTTGCAGCACCTCCAGGATCACCCGAACTACAAATACCGTCCTCGACGCAAGAAACAGCCTAAGAAGATGAAACGAGTTGAACCGGGTTTGCTCCTCCAAGGCCTCGCCGGAGGCCCGGGAGACGCCTACTCGCCGCACCGCCATGCCCATCATCTGCTGCCTCCTTTGGGACACTTCCGAGACCTCCACCCCTCCGGAGCTCCGGAGCTGGAGAGTTTCGGCCTGCCGACGCCGGAGATGTCACCGCTAGACGTGTTGGAGGAGGGAGGCGGAGATTCAGTGTTTTTCCCCCCTCACATGCAGGATGATGTGGGTCTGGGTTCGTGGATAAACTACCACCAGCATCCAAACCATCAGACTGGCCACCACCCTCACCACAACTCCCATAACCTCCAGCATTCCCACCCACACCTCAACCAGAAGTCTCCGCTGGCCTGCCTCCCACTGCAGGAGAAATGCCTGGTCGTCGAGCCCACGAACCCTAACGCTCTCTACCCCAACATGAGCCTCCCAGAATCCTCCAAGGCTCCTCACACTCCCACACCTGCAGGCTATTACGGTCAGATATACGGGAGCAGTCAGTCCCAGCCCGCCTTCACCTCTCATCTGGGCCAGCTGTCTCCTCCGCCCGAGACCTCGGCGGTCGCTCAGGTCGCTCCGTCCTCTCTAGACGCTGTGGACCAGCTGGGACCCTCGGCCGAGTTCTGGGGCGAAGTGGACAGGATTGAGTTTGACCAATACCTGAGCGCGAGCAGGACTCGATTGAGTAGGAACCCCCCTTGCGAGGAGAGCAGCGCTTTGATATCGGCCCTGTCTGACGCGAGCAGCGCCGTCTACTACAGCGCGTGCATTACGGGATAAAACTGCTTCCGCAATCTCCACGCAGTCCTGAAGTCTGGTGCACATATGGCTTTTTTTGAGTCTCAGATCTTTTTGATTTATTCGAGTTACCTTCTTCAGGGAATCATCTTGCCCGGTTTCACGAATCACTGGAGGTTACTGAACTCTATACAGGATGGTTCTCACCGTATAGACTTCACTAAATTGCATTTCACAGTATGACTAGTCATTTCTGGTCTCGATAACCTGTACTTTCTGAGACTGTGGTCGAATTTAACCGATAATTTTGCTGACTCCATCCAGCTACTGTATGCTTACGGTCTCACATGAGGGTACTGGGACGTGGAAGTCAAGAATGTGAATATTTTTGCTATATATATATATATATATATATTTGTCTTTTATTTGCCTTTTATATTGTTTATTTCTATTTTTATAGACATTTTATATAAGGTTGTATGAAGATATGTTTTGCACTGGGTATGTGAAAACCACTCAAGACTTTTATACTGCACTTAATATCTTTCAAATACTCTTTTTGATGCCATCTGACGTACTTCGATCTATTGGCGACTAATTTATCTTGCGTTCTTCCCTTCTGTGTGGTTGAATTGGGCATTTCATGTGGACATGACATTTTGTAATCCTCTTAGCACTTGAGGAACATGTTGAGTTGGTAATAACTCTCTCCCTTTTGGTAATAATTATCTTCAAATAAAAAGAGTTTGCAATAAAAAATGTCTCAGAGCTATTAAATCAAAGCAATTAAATTGAAAACACACAATTGTACATAGTATTTCACTAACACACTTTCCCACACCACAGAGTGCATGTGCTTTTCAATATGTTTTTACTTCTTAAAACCATTTTTAATTAAACACACAAACTTGTATTACACATCCAAATGTATCAATGCATATTTTGCGAAATAAAGTTGTCACTAAATATTGGGTACTTGTCAAAATCATTACACTTGCATTAGGTGCATATTTGCCTGATTTATGTAAAATGGTGATGTGGCTGCAGTTGTTGTTGCCTTTTGAGAGAAGCGGAGAGCGAGAGCAGGGCCGCAATGTTTAAGTTGTAATCCAGTCTTGTCTCTCTGATTCCCTCCTCCAAGATTTTTGATCAGCCACAAAATGAGTTTGGCTCTTTAAGCTATTTTTTCCCCTAAAACCACGGACAAAAAGAAAACATTTTCGACTGAAGAGAACAAAACTGAAACTGTCTTCTCTTATGTCTTCATACAAAAAAAAGGCAGCTCTGAGATTAAAGAAATGCTCCCTCGTGTTGATTCATTCAATACCGGAGAACAAAAAGACTGATATAAGAGTGCATTTCTAAAGGGAAAACAGTCTTTCCAAAGCATTTACATTTCAGGCAGCATGCCTAGTGTGTGTTATTCTTTACATTCAATGATACACATTTCATGTGTTCTTTTCCCTCATATCACGCTGACTATATTTGCATGTGTGTTGAATGACACACCACAGATTCTTTTGCCAGGACGTTAAGTGGGCTCAGTTAGGTCCAGGTCAGCTGCCGTGCGGTAAAGTTTCATCCCGCCAATTAATTAGTCATAAAATTAGCAGGAATGTCAAAACAGAGGAAGATCCTGGGGAAACTGGGGATGTTGGGATAGCAGGAATCTGTGTGTTGGAGAATATCTCTGTGTGTGTGCTGCAGAGGGAAGGATGTTAAAGGGAAGAGGAGCTTTTTTTCACCCCTGACCAGCTCCCCGAATGGAAAGAACAACACTGACCGATCATGCAGGTCCAGTAATTCTGAAGTCCGATGTGCAGGTCAGCAAAATGACGTTTATTTTAAGCTGCGTGTGACAGACAAAAAGAACGCTTGAGAGCTACGCTTGTGGTCGACGGTGGTATTTCGCCATTTCTTTCACAGTACGTGGTTTATTGCCCATCTGTGGCTTTGTGAACTCATGAGCAAGGTTTTCATGACATGCACCCCTGGTGATTTCTTTCTTTTTTTTTTTTTCAAATGAAATTGACAGTAAAGCTCTTGACTTTTGGAAGGATGAATAATCAAAACTCAACTCTGCAGGCTTCAGGAATCTCAAGTTTAAAACAATGTTTCTTAAGCTCTCTCAAGTCTTTGTATCTCATTATCAGTCAACTGACCAGTGTTTGTTTTTATGAAAAGATTTTGGACCTAAAAATAAAGAGGTTCAAAGCAGTCTCAATGCCTTTGAACATTTTTGCTACAACTTTTGCTTACACTGTTTCTATACCTGCATAGTTGTGATAATATCAGGGCTCCAGACAGAAAAAAAAGAGTAAGGTTTTTATAGTTAAAACATTTAAATAAAGCTTTTTTTTTTCTTTTACATTAATAGTGTAATCAATATTCAGTTTATTAAAGCCAAGTATGAATCTCTTTTTGAGCATTTTACATTTATTCCAAAATAATAACTCAAGCCATTAACAATTTAAACAATATATTTATTTGTGAACTTATGTTCAGTTATTCTTTTTAATAGTTACCTTTTAACTACTTTTTGAAATTTTTGGATCATCAGTCATCAAAGCTGTAAATATTGTTTACAGACACTAAAATTTACTTTAAATTTCACCAAGCTGATTACTCACTAAAACTCCCACAGATCATGTTTTCATGCCATTTTAAGTCTTATTTTGACGTAACAAAGTGGTTATGTCTAAGTTTGTGAGTTGTTAACTTTTTTTTAATTAGTCTTCCTATTAACGCCATTATATTGTTCATTCAGACTGATTCGCGAACATGGAACATCTGAACATAACCGGTTTTATCCAATCACATCGCATGTGACTTTCCCTCATTCTTAATTACCCCCGACCAAACTCATCGCACACTTTAGGGGGTCTGTTAAAAACTCAATTCACAAATCTAAAATGTAACTACTATACAACAGCAGTTCATTTCAAATCAGACCGAAAATGACTCTGTCAGCAGTAACGACTCTAAATGATTCACTAACTGAGCGACTCTGATTCTAACCACTTAATTACAAAGGAGCTTGAGGCTTTTTGTGAAGCTTTTTTGGCTGACTCATGAAAAGAGCTACTTCATAAAAGGGCTGTTCACACCAAGAATCATAACTATAATGATAACTATATAATGCTATTATAACCATGCGATGCTGTTCTGTTGTTTGCCACTGTAAATGCTCAAGCTTTTTAAAACAGGATGGATTCTAAATGGCTGTCAATGTGTTAAACTTTCATCAGCTGGAAAAAAATAATTTCTAAAAAATGAATTGCAACAATAGCATTCCTTTATGTCCGTAACGTTACAGTTGTGTTGCGGACTCATGGACAAGATTTTTAAAACTATATCATCCTTTGCTCACGCTGTGTTTGAATTATCTCGAGACTGGAATATCTTAATTAGTAGTTCACTTTCAGAACAAAAATTTACTGATGATTTACTCACCCCCTTGTCATCCAAGATGTCATTTTTTTTCAGTCATAAAGAAATCACGTTTTTTAAAGAAAACATTTCAGGATTTTTATTCACATAGTCAACTTCTATGATGGTCGCGAGTTTGAACTTCCAAAATGTAGTTTAAATGCAGCTTCAAAGGACTCTAAATGAGGAGCTGAGGAAAAAGGGTCTTATGTAGAGAAACGATCGGTTATTTTCTTTTAAAAAAAAGTACAATTTCTATACTTTTTAACCTCAAATGCTCATCTTGTCTAGCTCTGTGATGCACATGCATACTCTGCACTCCCGTTCAAGACAGTTAGGGTATGTCGAAAAACTCCCATCTAATTTTTTCCTCCAACGTCAAAATCGTCCTACATCGCTGCAGAAGTACCGACCCAGTGTTTACCAAGTGAACGTGCAAAGAAGGTCAAACACCCTTTACAAAAAAGCTAAACAGTGATGTAGGATGATTTTAAAGTTGGAGGAGAAAATGAGATGCAATGTCTGATTTTTAAAATGCCTTTCAAAGGATGAATTTTGAGATTTTAAGTTTTGAACTGATATATGATTTCTTATGATTTCTAAAACGTGATAGGGAAAAAAGTCTTTTGTGACAAAGTTCAGAACATGTTATGATGTAGATTTTTTAAAGTTGCACTCTTCACATATATTAATCTATTACTTTTCCTATATAATTTATAACACAAAAGAGTGGTAAAATATCTATTTAGGAGTCTTAGACCTTTCCAACAATGTTGGATAGTTTGTCATGATTAGATTAGGATTTATTTGTAATATGGTGAAGTAAACTTAGGCGTCACAGAGCGGACGGTGACAGTTAAAGGGTAAAGCTATGTTTCCATTAAAAAAAATGGAATATTGCATTAAGAATTTTCTGAATAAAACACCACTTCCATCCAAGAGAAAAAAATTGTCACTTCCTGGGAAACTGGTGCAAATTATCAGTAATAAAAATGGAAGTTGCCGCAACCACTGTAGCTCATAACGGCACATGCAATAACATTTGAGAATGCATTCGCGTGCGACAATTCTGGGAGATACTGCATAGAAATACCCTGGCAACCATTGTGAACCATCATGCCAGTGTAATTTGCATGACTACCACTCACATATTCTTCATATTATGCAAAAATCCACTTGCACTCTGTTCACTGTCATGCGGCATGTTTTTGTGTCTGTGTGTGTTTTATGCGTTTGCACGCGTGGGAGTGTTAGTGATTTCATGTGTCGGTAAGTAAGAAGGCGAAAGAGCTTGACCCGTGTAAGTGTTTTATTATTGCAGCTGAAGAGTGCACGTGTTTGTGTGTGTGTGTGTCTGTTTTTCTTTGCACACTTGCTTCAGCTTTTCCATCAAGCCAAACTACGGACTCTCCCCAAAACCCCGTCCAGCAAACCTACTGCATGATGTCATCTGTATATTTTCTGTTTCTTTCCTCCCTTCTTCTTCTTAACAGGAAGTGTGGCCCCCCACTATACCCTTACTCTTCCCCTCTTGGACAGGAAGTAGCTCTGCCTCCCCTTCCTGTGTAAGCAGCAGGACGTGGCGCATATGTGTGCGCGAACAAACATGCGTTTTCCCCGTAAATGCGTAAAGGAACCGCATATCTATTACGGGACACACTGACCCTGCTTACACCTGGTAGATGTGTGATGTAATATGGTCTCAAATTATTTCTTATGTCGGAGCCAGGCTGCCTTTATTTGTTAAAAAATACAGTAAAAAGAGTAACTTTGTTAAATATATTGTTACAGTTTAAAACAACTGTTTTTGTTTTGAATATAAAGAATTTATTCCTATAGGTGTTAATGGGGTCACTGGTAGGCCAGGCTAGAGTTCATGGAAGAGGCCAAAGTTACAGTCAGCCTCATATGCCAGCTTTTTATGAAACAACATCTTGAGATCATTAGGAGGAGCTATATTTGACATTTTTAGCATTGATAGTACATGAAATGTCGCTTTGACTTACTGCAACTTGATCCCTGTGAGTAGGTGGCTTTTTAAATGGAATATTATTCCAGAGACAGCGCTGGAAAACACAAAGCTGCTGGTTCCTGACTTCCTGTGTCCAATCTTTACTGTTGAACTGGAGCGTAAGTCTCCTCTGACTTTCCCTTTCCTGAACTGTCGGCATAATTTACGAGCATGGCTGTGCACAGGCCTGGTGGTTTGGTGGCCTTGGGTTTGTGTGACCCGTGGGTTGTGGGTTCAAACCCCGGACAGAACGGTAACTGTGACCCAACCAAATGGACACATGCCATCCCACTCTGAGCTTCAAACACAGGTTGCGATAGTTACTGTTTAAATAACCTGCCAAGCCTTCTATGCATTAGCTGAAATTTAAGCCTAATTCTGATGCTTTAACACAGTTTAATCACATTTTTAGTTTCATTTCCATTGGATTTGAAATATTTGTGCGCTGAATAGGACTGTGCATTTTGTACATGAGTAGTTTTACAATTTATTGCAATTAAATGATGACTGTATACTGAAACTCCACAAAATGACTGTAATGTAGCAGTGCTGTGCTGTAGAATTACAATAATTATCTGTGTCTGCATTACAGTAATCTTGAGTATATGTACACAGTGTTTAGGTTCTCAGCATGTTCCCATCATTTTTTTCTTTTTTTGCTGTTTGTTGAATTATTGTGCTCTAGCTGTTTTGTTGTCACTTGTACTTGCATATCTTTATATAACAGTTAGTTCCAGTCATCAAATCTGATTGGCTGAACAATATTGTAACAGCACTGATACAGCACTGGGACTTTTTACTATTTGGTAAAAGGAAACAAATTAATTAATGTGGAAAGGAATTTTCATTTGCAGCAATTACATCTAGTTGTCAGTCACGTGCGTGGCTCCATATAACACAATTACTCCAGTAGAAAGCCACATCTGACTGTCTTCATAAGTTGTTTATTCAACTGATTCACTCAGAACACTGAATCATTTGGTAAAATGCAAAGTGACTGTCTTTATGAGTCACTGAATCCTTCCTGATTTGAATCCCTACTGATTTGCTCAAACTGCTGAGTCATTCTAAAACGAACTGGCTTTGTGACTTATTGAATTATTCATTTTACCTATTAGTTTAAAATGCTGATCCATTCTCGAAGTAAATCATACACCACTGTATGTCTGATTTATTTTTTACTTAGAGGCAGAAATGACCCCTAAAGTGACTTGCAAAAGTATTCATACCCCTTCGTTTTTGTTGCAGCTTTGTGTTAAACTGCTTTAAATTACTTTTTCCCCACATCAGTTTACACTCCATACACCATAATTACAAAGCAAAAAAAACAGATTTGTGAACTTTGCAAATTTATTGAAAATAAAATACTTTAATAAGTACATTGCATAAGTATTCATACCCTTAACTCAGTACTTAGCTAAAGCACCTTTACAGCCTCAAGTCTTTTTGGGTATGATGGGACAAGTTTTGCACATCAACATTTGGCAATTATCTACCATTCTTATCCTCACTTCTTCACCTCTCAAGCTCTGTCAGATTGAATGGGAGCTGGCAGACATTTTCAGGTTTCTCCAGAAATGTTTGATAGCATTCAAGCCTAGGCTGTTGCTCTTGCCACTCTTGCTGTGTGTTTAGGGTCATTGTCCTGTTGGAAGGTAAACCTTCTGCCCAGTCTGAGGTTCTGAATGCTCTGGACTGGGTTTTCATTAAGGCTATCTCAATATTTGGGTGTATTGAGCTTTTCATCTACTCTGACGAGTCCCTCAGTCCCTGCTGCTGAAAAACAGCCCCACAGCATGAGGCTGCTACCAGCTCACTTTAGTTTTGGCATGGTACTCTGCAGGTGATGAGCAGTGCTTGGTTTCCTTCAAACATGATGCTTGAAATTGAGGTTCATCAGACTAGAGAATCTTGTTTCTCACAGTCTGAGGATCCTTTAGGTGATTTTTTGCAAATTCCAAATGGGTTTTCATGTGTCCTCACTTGAGTTTGACCACACCGCCAGAAAGACTGGATTGCTGTGATGTTTGTTCTTCTGTAAGTTTCTTCCATCTGCATATATGATCATGGAGCTCAACTAGAGTGACCATCAGCTTCTTGGTCACCAGTCTAATCAAGCTATTTCTCCATCAGTTGCTCAGCTCTAGGAAGAGTCCTAGTTGTCCCAAGCATCTTCCATTATGGATAACACAGGGTTCATGCTTCTGTGAACCTTCAATGCAGCAGATTTTTTTTTCTGACCTCTTCTCCAGATCTGTGCCTTGATGCAAGCCTATTTCTGAGCTCTACAGGCAGTTATTTTGACCTCAGGGCTTGGTTTTGCTCTGATATGCATTTTCAGCTGTTAGACCTTTTCTGAGAGGTATGTGCCTTTCCAAATTATAATCATTCAAATGAATTTGCACAGTTTAACTCCACTCAAAGTGTAGTAACATCTACAAGTGATATGAGTGCTTCTGAGCTAAATTTCTAGTGTCCCAGAAAAGGGTATGAATACTTATGCAATGGAATCCTTTCTGTTTTAAATTTGCAAAGTTGTTACAAACCTGTTTTGTGCTTTGTCATTATGGTGTATGGAGTGTAGATTGATGTGGAAAAGTAATTTAAAAGCAAAGTAATTTAAAGCAGTTTAACATAAGGCTTCAATATAAAACGTGAAAAAAATGAAAGGGGAATGAATACTTTTGCAAGGCACTGTAGAATACACACACTGTAAAAATCAATTTGCAAAGTTGTAAATAAAACAAAGATTACTGCAGCACCTTTTTTTTTTACAAAAAAAATCTATTTCATTCTTTTCACTGAAAAAATGTCAAAAAATGTTTAATTCAATGCATTACTTGCCATTTCTGTCATTAATTGTAAAATTTGCTAGCAATTTTCAAGTGAAAATTGTTTCTACTGCAATTTTTTTTTCATTTTATTTTTTAATTAAAATTATATTATTTCCATGATTCCATGATTATCACGCAGTTTTGCATGATATGGTTATGTTTAAACAGCCATTTGTCATTTGAGTAAATGACCTATAAGTTTGCATTTAAGTGTTAAGTTCTGAATATAGTATTTTATTGAAAGAAATTACTGCTAAATCATGGCAGTTGTTGAGAGTGTGCTGTTATTGTTAAAGTAGCCATGGATTGTGTTATTCCAGAACAAGCTGCACTACTCTGGGTTGTGAGGGGTCATTTTCTCCATGGCTTTCTGCAGTTTCCATGACAGTGCCATAATTGACAGTGCAGCGTCTGTGAGACGGGCTGCTGACCCGGAGCGACGCCTTGCTAAAGATCGGGGAGTGAGCCAGGAGACTAAAACAGCCCTCATAAACGCTCTGTTCTTTTTTGGGGGTTGTTTTGGGTGTTTTTGATGTTTTTCTGTTTCGAGGTTATTTTTTCCTTTCACACAATTCCCCTTCTCAGGTTTCCATTTTCTCTTTTACAAACATATCATTGTGAGTCTCTGTCTCTGCAGAGTCAAGCAGGACTTGGCCCTGAATTCGTGTGTGTGTTTGCGTGTATGTGTGTGTGTGCTCACCCACACTCAGCACATACTACTAAAGGGCTAGTCACTGCCCTGGCCCGGAGGTTTCGAGGGCAGTGTCTCCACTTGGTCTTTGACAGGGTAATTTCAATTGTTGACTCTCTCAGACACAGTCAATCACACACACACATATACAGTAAACTCATATCCCTTTCCCAGGACCCACAGTCTCTTAACCCGCTGGTGCCATGCGGCCGTTGTGTAACATCCACCCAGGCTCTGTATGTTATTTTATTCCTTTCTCATCCTGCCTGTTATTTGCTATCCATGTAATTATAAAAAACAACTCTATGCCCTTGATGAGTGATGTTTTTTCAAGTCTCTGTGATGTAAAGACACTACCACTTACTCACTGATTTATCTTCACTGTGTTAAATGGCTGTTTCCGTAGCAATGTGACAGGGCTCTGCAAACTGAGGACAAAACTCTTTTTTGTTTGCATTAAGTGGTTTTCTCTGGGAGAGAAGAAGACAGCGAGACCGCAAGTGTGGGGAGTGGCCAAGAGCCAAATGTAGGGGGAGGGTGGGGGGGAAAATGAGGGTAGATGACAGCAAAAAAAGAAAGAACGAAAAAGAAAGAAAGAAACTAACGAGCTATCAAACAAAAAAATGAAACAAATACTCAAAGAAAGTTAAACAAAAACAAACAGAACAAAACAAACAAAGACAGAAACTGAAAAAGTCAAACAATAAAGCAAATACTCAAACAAAAACAAACAAACAAACAGAAAAAACAAACACCTAAGAAAAAAAAGAAACTATGCAATCAAACAAACAATGAAACAAAAACTCAAAGAAAGTCAAACAAAAATAAACACAACAAACACTCAAAGACAGAAACTGCAAAAAGTCTAACAATGAAACAAGACACAAATAAAGAAATAAACAATACATACTCAAACAAAAACAAACAAACAGAAAAAAACAAATACCCAAAGAAATAAAAGAAAAAACTATGCAATCAAAAACAATGAAACAAAAACTCAAAGAAAGTCAAACAAAAACAAACAGAACAAAATAAACACCCGAAGACAGAAACTGCAAAGTCAAACAAACAATAAACAAAGACTCAAATAAAGAAACAAACATAAAAAAGAAATACTCAAAAACAGAAAAAACAAACGCCCAATGAAATAAAAGAAAAAAAACCTATGCAATCAAAAGCAATGAAACAAAACTCAAAGAAAGTCAAACAGAAACAAATAAACAAACAGAATAAAAACACTCAAAGACAGAAACTGTGACGAATCAAACGAACATTGAAACAAAGACTCAAATAAAGAAACACATTTAAAAATAAACACAAACAAACAGACAAAAAAACAAACTAAGCAAACAAACAATGAAACAAAACTCAAATAAAGTCAAACAAAAACAAACACTCAAAGACAGAAACTGCAAAAAGTCAAACAAACAATGAAACAGACACCCAGTGAAATAAAAGAAAAAACTATGCAATCAAAAACAATGCAATCAAAAACAATGAAACAAAACTCAAAGAAATTAAAACAAAACAAAACAAACACTTGAAGACAGAAACTGCAAAAAATTTAAAAATAAACAAATACTCAAAGAAACAAACATAAAAAATAAATATTCAAATACAGAAAAAACAAACACCAAAAAAAAAAATGCAATCCAAAACAATTAAACAAAAACTCAAAGAAAGTCAAACAGAAACAAACAAAAAGAAAGAAAGAAACTAACGAGCAATTAAACAAAAAAAATGAAACAAATACTTAAAGAAAGTTAAACAAAAACAAACAGAACAAAACAAACACTCAAAGACAGAAACTGAAAAAGTCAAACAATGAAGCAAAGAAGAACATAAAAATAAATAAACAAAACAAACAAACAGAAAAGAAAAGAAAGAAAAAATAAGCAATCAAACAATGAAACAGAAACTCAAAGAAAGAGTAAAGCAAAGAAATTAAATATAAAAAGGTCAAGCAAAAAACAAACAAACATAAAAACAAATACTCAGAGAAAGATAGAAATATAACAAGCAATCAAACAAACAAAAGCAAACTAGCAAACAAATTAAACAAACATAAAACATCTAAAAAGAGAAAAAAAAGAAAAAAAAAGAAAGAAACAAGTAATCAAGCAGTCACTCAAGCAAAGAGGGAACAAAACAAATATGAGAATGGTTATAAGTCTGAATTGATGCAACAAGAAAATGGGAGATAAAAATGGAGAATTTTCAGGAAGGCTTCTTTAGCTTTCATCTTCTTTCTCTCTGAATATCTGCACACCCGCTTCTAGTTTAAAGCAACACAGCTCTATAAAGCCTTCCTTCTTGTTGCTTTCCAATTCTATTTTCTGATTTTATTTTCACATGCAAAGTTTGTCAGCATATTCCACTTATTTACTCTTAATTTACCCCAAAAATGTCTGGAAAGTTCCACCCAAAATTGAAAAAGACAGGAAAACAAGATGAGGAAAGATGTTGCTTATGTGTCGCTTGTGAGTCTCTAAAGCCAACCACCCACTCCAGCGCTATTCGGCACATCAAAAAGAGCTTAACTTTCTGATGGAAAGCCAAACATTTCCTATTCCTTTTTTATGGTCTCTCTCTCTCTCTTCTTCTGCAGCTCTCTCTGTGACCAGCATGGGAGGAAGCATGAAGTAACACTGCAGTGATCCTGTTCCCAAAATGTTTGAAGGTGAATTTTTTCAGAGATATTTCAGTTAGATTATAGACTTTTTGACATACAATCCTGCTGTTGTAATGAATATAAGAATGTTGAGATTCATTAGAATAGCACTATAACAATTGCTTAAATATAAAAAAAATAATAATAAGACAATTCGTCCACTGGCATATATTAGCATGAGTGCTGTTGTTGTAGTATTTAAAGCCCATCTTAACTGCATCTGGTGAATTCTTACATTGTCACCTGTACAAATGTGTGTGTGTTCATTTGTAAAGCAGATGACTCTGTTTCCTCTCCTTTGTTATTCCAGTTTCTTCCTGTTTCACGCACTTTAATTTCACACTCAAAAACAGATGTAAAGAGAGGGAATGAGAGTGAGATTGTGCAACACTTCAAAACATTATTTGTCAACAGGTTATCTGAAATTCACGTTACAGACATCAGACGTCTTTGAAACCATATGGCAGACTTGTGACGTTAACAAAAGCATTCGCTGTTGCTTATACTGTTATCCCTCAGCACAACATTTCCTATCTCTCAGTCTGTTCCATTTTTTTTCCCCCCAGTTGGAGGATGTTTTTTCCTTTTCCTGGTCACGTATTACTCAACATCACTGATACCTCAAGGAGGTATTTCCCATTGCTTTGTAAACTAAATTGTTCATCATTAGCTTTGATACAGATTACTGGACTGTTGACTCAAATATAATAAGTGAAAAAAACTGTCCAAATTAACAGTTTTCTTAAAACAGCAGGCAAAAAGTATTCTAACGTGTTTATTTAATGAATTTGAAGCCAAAGCCATTAAATAACTGAATAATAGTGAAGCATTTTTACCAGGGGGAACCCCACCAAAATGCGATTGGGCTAGTTTTGGGCTAGTTTTGAATAGCAAGTGGGTGGCTTTTGCTGTGAAAAACCTGGCAACCCTGCAACACCAGTGTGGATATTCACTGTACTTCGGAATTACAGATACTGTCTTCACCAGAAAATGTAATTTGAACAAGTAAGGAATATGTCTGCCACTTTTGTTCTGACCAACTGAAAAAAAGTTTGTTTAATAAACTGCGCTACCAATGGTGATTAAATCTAATGATCGTAAAGTTAGCTCAGATCACATCTGACTGTGCAAATTGTAATTAGGGGTTCAAGCACGTAGCGCTAAAACCCTATTGTAAGTGTTAGAATGGCAAAGGATCAGCAATCTCCATGTAAAACTGATCGTACAAACCAAGCCGTAAGTTGTAGAGACTTGAAACTTGTAGAGATGGTAGTACTTAAATCACAGACAATTTCACCAAGGCTCACCCCAATCGGCCTGAAATCATTCCTAACTCCTAAACAGTCAGCAACAGGCTCAAGTGTCTTATGTCGTTGGAAACCTTGGCTGACGCCGGACAAAACACAGATTTGAGCCTGGCAAAATCTTCGGGTGTTTTAGATTTTTTGATAAACCTAAATTTTGCAAACTAGTCCTAGTTTTTTTGCCCGTTCAGAACCAAACCAGTGCAGGAAGATTCTCTGGAATGTAAATATAAATAGTTATCAAAAAATGTTGAACTTTCGACTCACCATTGCAAAGGGTCACTAAAATGTTTGAAAGGGACAGGGCCACTTTTAGTAAAATGCCTAGAACTCGTGAACGGAACGAGATATTCTTGCCAAACTCAGAACACTTATGTAAGAGCTCAAACCCAGGACAAGGACAAGGTTTGACAAGGTGAACGGAGGCTGATCGAAACAAAACTCAGTGGGCCTAACCCGAAGGTCTTTGAGAAATTTTAAAGAAATCAGGCACCTTGGGGATATCATTTTTCTTTTTTTTCTTTTTTTTTGTTTTTTTTGTTTTTTTGCATATACAAGCGATATTCGTACCATATGATAGAACTCCTCATTCCGGACAACTTTGCTTCTAGAACCACTGCTGTCAATCAAATTGTTTGTTAAAGTCCCCCTGTAGTCACTGTAGTCAAAATTTGTATCCCCTAAAATTGATCTTTGATCATCAAAATGAAATATTTAAATGTTTTTTCTTGTGAAAGATTTTTTTAATGCGTTAAAACAGATTGAATGTAACTCTACCCACCTTGCCTCATACACTATACGCGGATCTATGAATATGCAGATTAGCCCCGCCCCCACACAGTCACACCAGCCAGAGCCCCGTGATCCACTAACTGAACTGTAGTAAACGCGATATAATGGCGAAACACAGATACTGACTGATAAAACTATGTTTTTACTAGCGAACAACTACAGTGGATACTGTAACATTTGTTAAAGTTACTTACTTGACGATGTTGTGCCTTCAAAATGCCTTGAAGGCTGGAATGCAGCCTAGTTTGTGAATCCAGTTCGCGCCCGCGAGCATATGCGAGTGAAGTGCAGACGGCAATGCGGGAGAGGTGCGTCTGACTCCGGGCTACTTTTACACTGTTGCCGCGGGATGTTTTTCAAGTTAGCGGTTAGCGCCTAGAGGTTGTGCTCTATTTAGTGCTCTATATGCTCAATTAAATGCTCTATTTAATATTTGGTTTTGTGCTGATAATCCTATTAGTATATTTTGCATGCTAATGATAGGAACCTATCCTTTGACGTGATTGGATACTTAAGTTTCTGACGTAGCAAAAAAGGTCTGTTTCAAACAGCATTTCTGAGACAGCCTTTAGCAAACTACAGTTTTAAGGAGAAAATACTCAGCAGTGGTGTCGATTAATGGACTGGCACATGGTTTGTCTAAAAGCATAATAAAAACACCACACAGACAAATAAACAACATAAAAATCTTGATTTTCACTACAGGGGGACTTTAAGTGATTGAGACAATGTAAAAAAACTACTTTTGATCCAAACTAGTTCTAGGTTTTTCACTCAGTCTGTAAATAAATACTGCTGTACAATTCTCTGGACTCTCCAGATAATTATCAAAAAATTATGTATATGTCAACTTATGTATATGTCAACTTCTATTAACCCTAAACCTAACCTAACAGTCTGCTCTGCTCTGTGGTTACAGGCATGCTAGATAATATATTTTTTTCAGATGTGCTTAAATTCCTTAAAGTGCTTGAACCCTGATAATCACTGCGTGTAGCTATATTTATTGTTAAACTTTGTTCTCAAATTGTTCATATTAACAACATCAACATACACTGTAAAAAATAAAAAACACAATTTGTTGAGTCAGCTTAAAATAATTAGTTACCCTGCTGCCTTAACATTTTAAGTTCAGTCAATTAAAATAAGTTTATTCAACTTGAAATGTTAAGTTGTACTAAGTAACAACTTAGATATTTGTGTTTGCAAAACTTAACAGATGGGTAAGTAACCCAGCTGCCTTAAAATTTTAAGTTGATTCAACTCAAATATCTAAGTTGTCACTTAGTATAATTTAACATTTCAAGTTGAATATACTTTTTTTGAGTTGACTGAACTTAAAATTTTAAGGCAGCCAGGTTACAAATTATTTTAAGTTGACTCAACAAATTGTTTTTTCAGTGTAGCATGACTATGTGTGTTTAGTGTTTATTAGCGTTTCTATAGATTTCAATTTGTGTACAGTCTAATCTCTAATTTGAATTTGAATGTCATCTAAATAAATTGTTCTTTTAACTCAAAAAAGCTATTTAATGTTCCTTAGAACTGTAGTCAGATGCACATTTAAAATGGGAATATAATCTAATTTCAGTCACTTACATGTGTTTCATTACAATCATGCACTGTTTAAGACTCTATTCTCAAAATGACAAGTTTAATTATTCCAGCTGCTGTAAGAAGAGGCTAAATGATTCACCACCTGCAGCATCCAAACATGCAATATAGCCTAACCCTACTAGCTAAGACTCCTTCTTTATGTTTACAGACGTGACGTAATGATGCAAAGACAAAAGACCTGAGGCACTCAAATTAGAAAACGTTACTGCAGGCTATTGTGAATATCCTGACAGTTACTGGCCTTTGCACATGTATGGCCTTTATATACCCTAGTGAAAAAAAAGTATACTTTATTGTATTTGTAATATATTTCCTGTTTCAATAGTACATTGCAAATATACTAACCAAAAGTTGTACTAACTTTAAATATATTATAAGTGTATTACCACCATGCTTTTACCTATTTTCACAATACAACTTTTAACACACTTTAAAATAATTGTAATTTAGTATATTTTCTAAAAAAATATATTTTCTAAAAATATACTTGAAATGTAGTTTTGTTTGTTTTTAAAAGTGTATTTATTTGCACTTTATGTAAATATATTTTAGTATTATTTTTAACTGTGTGCTGAAATGTAACAATGCATTGAAAGTATACTTTTAAAGTACATTATTAAAGAACTTGTTAGTATGCTTTAAGTAAAATTTTGGAGTAATTTTTAAGTGTACTTCATGCTTACAACAGAAAGTAATAAAACATGATAAATGCATTTAAAGCCCATTTAAAACATTATTAAATGAAGTGTATGCATACATACAAAATGCTACTCTTGTAATTGTGATTTAAGTATTTTAATAAATTGATACAATGTCACAGAGGGGTCCATGTACATCAATGCATTTATAATTTTATACCAACAGCACACCATACGAACACTAGAAAAAGTGTTCTAGACTGTAAAACCAAATAGTATTCCTTGCTATAAAAATACTAGTAAGTTTACTCTATTTTAACCAAAATGTTGAGTTTACTAATTTTTTTTTCATTGCTGAAATATTACAACAGATAGTTCCCATAACTAATGAAATTTAAGTAAAATTACTCAAAATGTCCAAGACATGCTGTTACGCATGCGCACTGGGCGACAATTGCCCCTCCCCCACGTCGTAGAAGCACAACGGCTGAAGACTCGACGTGTGTTTGCAGAGGATCTGCTTTTATTTCGGTAAAATCAAGGTAAAGGCTTTTAATTTTAGTCTCATTTTCTGCTTGCTAGTCCTTATGATGGTTAGATTTTATGCACTTTGTTGCATGTTGTTTTGTGGAACATCTTAGCCCATTCAAAGAACTCAAACACGGTTGACCCTGCACATTATTTGAAGCGATTTCTGTTCAAACCACTTAACTTAATGTCCACTTCATATCTGTAAAATTAGCTGCCTGGTTGTCTATTAATTACTATGTTATCCATTCGTGCTAGTGATAAGTTACGAGAATAGGAGTAATTTGAACGACGGTTGTTTCATGTGACGTTTTGCAGAATTCAAAATTCAGTGAGAAGTAAACAAAACACTTCAAACGAGGAGATCGTTTTTAATTTCGTAAACGCTTAGCATATGCTGTAGGATATTTTATTCTGGACGCGGTACATTCGAATGAGAAGCTCAGAGACACCGCCGCATTCACGCTAGAGAGCGCGCAATCCGGTCAGTGTACAAATAACGGATGGAAAAGAACGCTACATCTTCAGACGGGTTCTTTTAAAATAACTCTTTTTAACTTGACACGGCGATTTTGAAAGCAACTATGAGTGCTAAACTGTAGTCAAGCCGTAGCATTATTTGTTAGAAATACCTGGTTGCGACGAAAATAGTATGCGTGCTTAGTATGATAATTACGGTAATGTGCAGGCAGTAACAAACAATACGCATTCTGAGATTGTCAACGAGTCTTTAGCAGACCCATCACCCCCACCTCCTCAAGCAGAGTATATATAACATTGAAACTTATTTAAATGTAAGTTAACGATCTTAGTTTTAAAATACCAGATGTTTCCATTTACATTACATAAGAAAAAAATACTCTATACATTTGGTTTTGTTTGTTCATTGTTCACTGATTTTTGATTGATGGATAACACTTTTTTATTATTTTAGAATACCAGCTGATGACTGCTGTGCAGTGGAAATGTAAGTTCAGATGCTTTAGTTTATGTTTGTTACAAGTGCTATGTTTGTGACATAACAGACACTCTTTACATTTGTGTTTTATACTTTGCAGAGAGGATCTACTTAGATAAATGTAAGATGAATGCAGTAAATGAGACTTAAAAGCATTTATTTCATTTTCTTCCACAGATCGATCATCTTGATAAAACCTCAGTATATCATCAGGAGCAACAGGTATTAATTTTGTGCTCCTTGATATGTTTTTTCCCTCCAAAAATGGACAGTCTCTGACTTAAATTTTATCAATCACCAAAGGCCACATTTTCAGCTAAAAATCTTCTTTGCTGTTCTGCTGAAGAAAAATACTCATGAACATCTTGGGTGGCGTAAGGGTGAGTAAATTAATAGCTAATTTTTATTTTTGGGTGAACCTGTTTTTTTTTTCATTTCCAAAATTTTCAAAACCCTATTCCTTTTCAAAAAGTGTGTTTATGGATTGTGTCCTTCAAAATGTTAATAGCCACTTAATGTTTGTTCTTAGATCTTTGCAGGATTCAGTCGCATATCTCGGATCTGAGTTCTGCGCAGCACTGGACACAGACTCTGCACTTTTGACATTTTCTAGAAAAAAGGATTTTAAATTTCACATCAAGTTAATTAAAAGGTATTTCTTTATCATGTTGACTGTAGTTGTCATCTTTAAATCATGATTTGCTTATGATTGTTATCCTTAGCCTGTCTCTATTTTTTCATAGTCATCTGATGTTTCCACTGCAGTACTTCAGGGCCTTTCAGTCATCCTGGAGGATGACCCACAGGAATTTTACAGGATGTGTTTCGTAAGTATTACTGGATTTTCTGCTCTCATCATTTTGTTTTATTCAATATGAATATAGTTCTGGTTATGAAAAATTGTCAAAGGTTCTGTGTATTTTTTTTTTTTTAGTTTTACAGTAGATGCTATATTTGTCTTTTGTGAAACAGTTTATTACTGAAATTGGTGTAAATGCTTTAAATTCGTGCAATTGTGTTGAGTGATCACAAACATCATTACACACTTTGAAATAAACTTCTTGAAATAAAGAGCCTAGTTCACCCAAAAATGGAAATTAGCCCATGATTTACTCACTCTCAAGGCATCCTAGGTGTATATTAGGGCTGCACGATAAATCACATGTGATTGTCATGTGCATCTCGACAGTGAAGATGGTTCTGTGATTAGTAGTAAATCTCTATCACATGCATTCAGATGGAGCGGAATTTAATACACAGAGCCTTAGTTCACTGACAAGCTACGCAATATCGCGTTCATAATCGAATGCGATTCACCTGCGCGTATGAACGCGATATTGCGTAGCTTGTCAGTGAACTAAGGCTCTGTGTAATCACATAACCGTCTTTACTGACAAGATGCGCATGACAATCGCATGCAATTTATCGTACAGCCCTATTGTATATGACTTTCTTCTTTCAGACCAATACAATCAGAGTTATATTAAAAAATATCCTGGCTCTTCCAAGCTTTATAATGTCAGTGGGTGGCTGTTTCTGTTCAACAGTTTAATGAAGTGCAGTAAAATGCGTCCATCCATAATAAAACGTGCCTCACACGGCTCCGAGAGGTGAATACAGGCCTTCTGTAGCGAATATATGTTTTTGTACGAAAAATGTCCATATTTAAAACTATACACTTTTCTCTCACTTCCGCTAACTGCCATAGGCAGAAGCCATCCCGGGCAGCTGATGTAGGATGTACGTGTGCGTATGCGCCGGTGATTAGTGACAAACATGGAAGCACAGGACAGAGCGAAATGAAACACCAGTAACGAATTAGAAGTATAAAACAAAGATCCATAAAGAAGAATGTCGGAGGATTTCAATATAAACCAAGAGCAGACTGGTTTTCTTTTGCTAAAGTAAGGAAACTTTGCTTCCTTTGCTCCTGTAAACAAACTTTTCTTTGCTAGTCGAAACTTACATTTCAACTAGCATATTTACACCAGCACATGCACACAAACGTCCTACAACATCCACCTGGAAAGGCTTGCACGTATGACAGTTAGTGGAAGTGAGAGAAAAGTGTTTAAAACTTTTTAAATGTGTATATTTTTCTTACAAAAATGCATCAGTCCACTACAGAAGACCTTTATTCATGTGTGAGGCACATTTTATTATGGATGGATGCGCTTTCTTGCACTCCTTTTGAACTGTTGAACAGAAACACCTGCCCATTGCCATGGAAAGCGTGGAAGAGCCAGGACATTTTTTAAATGTTACTCTGATTGGATTGGTCTAAAAGAATGAAGTCATACACACCTAGGATGCCTTGAGGGCGAGTAAATCATGGGCTAATTTTAATCTTTGGTTTGGGTGAACAAACCCTTTAAGATAAAATCATGTAAATGATGGGTGTGATCCATCACTCCATAACACGAGAGAAAATGCTCTTAGCATTCTTAGCATGTTGTAAAAAAAAAAAAAAAAGTTCTGTGAATTCACATCTATAATGTTGAAAACAATGTACAAAACATTTAGTCCATGGAACTTGTGTGTTATATTCCAAGACTTCCAAGACAAGGCATGCAGTAATAGTTGACACAAATGATAATTTACACTTTTGCTCTGATTTAAATCATGTATTGTGAAATGTCACTGTCACACTATAAATCTCGTTATCTCTCTTTGGTGATCATAATTTAAAGCTTAATTACATTTCCTTGTACTTGATGTTTGCACAGCTCATTGTACACTCACTCTGGTCATCAATATGAATCAGTTTGCTTATAAATTAAAAGAATTAAAAGTTCCTTGTCAATATATGCTTTTAGAACATTTCCAGTATTGAAATGAAGAAATTTACACTCTACCTATTTTATTTCTCTACTTAGGATGTGGATGCAGACTTCAGTCAAGCAGTTGTAGACCTGCTCACAGTTCTACCAGAGGACATGCCCTCATTGTGGATGCAATAAAGGCAATCATGGAGGGAAGAATTGTCATGAATGGGTTTTAAAGGCCTGTATTTTATTTTTGCTGTTCTGTTTGCATGCCATTCTGAAAATGCTCTATTGTTTAACAGTGTTCCAGTGGGTCCAGATAATGTTATGACAACAAAGTGCTGTTTAGTTAAGAAGTCTGTAAAGAGTATTATAAGAACACAGATTTTTTAAAAGCTAATTTTTATTATTGTGATATTCTTAAAGTTTTTTACAAAAATAAACTGTTGAGAATTTCAAACTTGTGTTAAGTTCATTTCATGCTGGTTGAACGAATAAAAATACGTTCAGTTTACTTAAAGAAAATGTGGAAACCGATTGCACGAAATGTTTTAAGTTCCCATAGCTTAAAATGGCAGATTAAATCCATGTTGAGAATAACAGCATTTAAGATGTTTGCACAACACAAAATAACACTGCTAGGTAAATAGAATTAATAAAGTAATCTTACTATTAAATCTTAAGTAAGATTAGTAAATGTCCTGGAGTATGTTAACTAGAAATGACATTAAACCTACTTGATATTTATTAGTTAATTTACTCTGTAAGAGTTTGCTTTCTTTACTTTAAACTGATTATTAAATTAACTTTAGTTTTACCTTTAAGTTTGCTTTAACAAAATAAGGCAATTGGTTTCCAAACTTTTTTTTAAGTAAGCTGAACTTATTAGGATTTACAGTGTACTGGACAGGAAGTTCAGCTACTAGTTTGTGATGTCACAAGTACAGCCAAGTAAACACTATTGCATGGCCAACAATTGAATTTCACTCACACTGTTTTAATGACCCTGACAACGAGTGCATTCAGCATTGGGGAAAAAATTTGCATATTTTTACTCAAAAATAATATATTTATGGTGTGTTTCTTGTATATTTTGAAGACACCCTTAATTAATTTGTAATATACTTGTAATACAAACAAAGTACACTTTAATATCACTAATCAAGCATGCAATTAGCTTACAGCATATACTTACTTAAAGTATACTAAGTATACTTGAAGTTGTTCCAATTTAGCACATAAAAGTACACTAAATACACTTACAGTTATACTTTACTACAATTTAATTACAACTAAAATATACTTAGCACAAAATTAGTTGTTCCAAAATAGCACACTTCAAGTTAACTAATCAGTAACACACTTGAAGTATACTGACAATTAGTCTGGCTGCAAGTATACTTAGCATATTTTTTTTTCACTAGGGTAAATGTATATAGTTCTCTCTACTAAATATACATTTGGCATTTGATAGGTGTAGATTTCATATACTGTATATACCTGGTAGGCTATACATGCTGTATTCTATATTTGTTTGCCACTGTGAAATAAGATGTTAGTGGGTGTAAGAACATATGGGAATGTTCTAGTATGCGGTGTTATGGGTACAGTTGCTGTGCTGGATTGCTGGGTGTTTACTGACCTGATGAAAAGCCTTGACAACACACCATCTATGAATGATTCAGACGTCAATAAAACCCTCTAGACCCATCTCTATTATTCTCACATACCTCCCAGTGGAGTTAGTTTGAGCGTGTGTGTGTGTGTGAGGCTGCTGAGGTTCCTTTGTTGGTCCTCAGAGACAGTTACGAGTTTGTATGAAAAACAGGAAACAGTGCTCATGGTGATGCAAAGAAACAGGAGCTTGGGAAGACGGCAAGAGAGACAGAAACAGAGACAAACAGCTGAGGGAGAAAATGGAGTGTGTAGAGCTCAAAACATGCCATTGCATATTATCATTCAAGATGTATTAATAATCATTCAGATTAAAATGTATGAGCAAACAACATAACTTCGGTTAGTGTTTTCCTGACTTTTTGGCCTTTTTGTCTTAAAGGGACAGTTCAGACAAAAATGTTCATTCTGTTATTATTGTCTCACCTTCATGTTGTTCCAAACCTGTATGACTTTCTTTCTTCTGTGGAACATAAAAGAAGATATTTTCAAAAAGATTGGGATACATCGACTTTCAACTCTAGTTTAAAACACGTTTTACTTTAGGACTTATTGACCTCGACACACAGTCATGACAATCTGCATGATGGATCCAACTCTACAATACCATTTCTGAGTCCAAGAACTGAAAGTGTCTGGGCGTCAGAGACCATAAATCATAGAGATCTTAATGTTGATGGGATGCTTCCAACTGAGGCAAACACACTAATCTTTCAGACACTAGGTGGTGCTATGTTGTGTACATATGTGTTTTAGTTCATAACTCTAGAACCTTAATTATGGTAGCCCAGAGAGCTCAATGCACTGCAGCTTAAGAGAACACATGCGAATAGAAAAAGCACCAGCAAATTTAGAAAACAACACATGTCCTGCAAACACTCAAAATACAGAAATGCACTGCAAATACTCACAACACGACCAAACACAGAAATGCACTGCAAATATGCACAACACGACCAAATACAGAAAAGCAAATAGCACAGACCTCAATGGAAATGTTTCGAGGGGACTCCAACAACCCTTACAATAATTAAACATGATTTTATTATAGTAAAAGTGTAATATGTTTTGTGGCATGTTGATTACCATTTGTATAACCACAGTTTGTACAACTGCACAATAAAATAGTTAAACTATGGTTAGTGTAGCAAAACCATGGTTAATTTGTGGTTACATTGATTTAACTATAGTAACCATGTTTTGTTTTTTTTTTAATAGTGAAACCATGGTTAACTTTCATAAGGAAAGTTGTAAAAGTAAATAAATGTTTGACAGTAGTCTAATTGTGTATTTCATCAGCATATTTAGGCTAATAATATCATATGATCAGGATGTTAAAATAAACAAATCTCTCACCTTTGAGAGTAGACACTGATAAGCATGTCCCAGCCAGACTTGTTGCAGTTCCCTTAAAAATTTCTGATGTGGTCTGTGCATAATTGCAGCGTTTTTCTGTATTTAGTAGTGTTGTGAGTATTTGCAGCAAGTTTCTGTATTTGGTTGTGTTGCAAGGATTTGCAGTCCGTTTCTGTATTTAGTTGTGTTGCGAGTATTTGTAGTACGTTTCTGTATTTGGTTATGTTGTGAGTATTTGCAGCAGGTTTCTGTATTTGATTGTGTTGTGAGTATTTGCAGCGTGTTCCTGCATTTGGTTGTATTGCGAGTATTTCTAGTGCATTTCTGTATTTGGTCACGTTGTGAGCATTTGCAGTGCATTTCTGTATTTGGTTGTGTTGAGTATTTGTAGTATGTTTATGTGTTTGGTTGTGAGTATTTGCAGCACGTTTCTGTATTTAGTTGTGTTGCGAGTATTTGCAGCATTTTCCCATATTTGGTTGTGAGTATTCGCAGCGTGTTTCGATATTTGCTTATGTTCTTGCTTATGTGTTTCTGTATTTGCTTGTGTTGCGAGTACTTGCAGCAGGTTCCCATATTTGGTTGTATCTGCAGCACGTTTCTGTATTTGGTTGTGTTGTGAGTATTTGCACTGTGTTTCTGTATTTGGTCAGATTGAGTATTTGTAGCACATGGGTTGTCAAACTGATGAAGATATTTTCTTAATTGTCTGGTGTTTTTTCTATTTGTGTGTATTTTTTCAATTGCAGCTTGTTGAGCTCTCTCTGCCCCTCTGCATAAGGGTTAGAAGCAATATATTTTTTCCTCTGGATCAAAATATTTTTTTGAATTGTCTGAAAAACCTGCTTTTGCAAAATTAGTTCCAAATGCGAAACAAGCTATGAATACAAGATTGTTTCCAGGTCTCATATTCCTGGCTGGCAGACTCTGATTTCAGTGGTTGTGAGCGTGCAGGGCTGGTTTAGAGACACACCGTTGGTCATGGGTAATGTGGACAGCGAGGTCAGGAAGGTTTGGTCTCTGTGGTGTTGAATCTGCTTCTGATGGCCGACTGTGAAGTGAGGACAGCCACATCAGCCCAGTGGAACGTCCTCCAGTGGTACACCAGAACCACTTTATATCTGTGTATATGACACTACCTTTCTCTCTTCCTCCCTCTGAAGGAAGCTCTGTGGTGTGGCGTACTGCAAGCGGGAGCCCATAAGAGCAGTCATGCTGACCTGCCGACCACAGATCAGGCCGTCCCAGCGCTCTGTGCTATCTCATTCACACTGATTATACCTCACACTGCCATTAGAACAGCTGCCGGATTACTGACCGCTTGGATAGATACTTGTTTGTATGTGTTTTGTCCAGTGATTCCAGATACACATTGCAGCTAAAATCGCTTGTCAGTTCACTTAATGTGCTTAAAGGGATAATTTATGCCAAAATTTTGATTTGCTGAAACTTTATTCACGCTCAGGCCATCCAAGATGTAGATGAGAAGGAGAAATTTAGCTTCAAACCAATGCTTGTGGTTAAAAAATAAGTCCTCTGTTTATAATATTGCTTTTCCAGGCAAAAGGTTGTGCTGTCTGAATCAGGAGAGAAATATGCATAGATCAAGCACTGTTATAAACAAAACAGTCTGAAACATTATTAAACAAATATGTCTGTGGATTGTGATGTGAGAGGACAACAGGGGATGGACTTTTCCAATGGAACAAATGTTATTACGGATTATGACAATTTTGGCCAGAAGCATCGGTTTAAAGTTAAAATGCCTTAAAGGGGTCATCGGATGCTCACTTTTACATGTTGTTTGAACATTAATGTGTGTTGGCAGTGTATGTACAAATCTACCCTATAATGATAAAAATCCATGCACTGTTTTTAATTAATCTGTAAAAATAACATTCCCTTTTTCAAATCGTGCCATTCTCAGATGCCTGTCGTTGTGGCATCACACCGACAGAGGCCGCTCCCAAGATTGACATGAGCGTTTTACCTCAGATCAGCTGTAACAGTACGCCCTCTTTGTTTCGATGCCGGAGCAGGGATGTAAGTTAGACAATAATCTCTCCGATTGAGCGACTGAAGTGTTGTGTTGCTGGATGTAGTAATGAATGTAGTGGTCGTCTTTTACTCCCGACATCTGAGCTGCTGAAGATGCAGTGGATTACGTTTGTTTGTGAAGGGAATGCACCTCCCGATCTACATATGTCCGCCTATGTTCGCGCGAATCATTCGTCATCCAGCTTCACTTACAGCAGAAGTGAGTATAAAGGTTTTTTTATGAATCTCTGTAATCGCCTTTCCTAATAATGTGCTAGTTAGCAAGTTTAGCGGCTAAACGCGGCTAAACGCGGTTAAAGTAAACAGACTGGTCTCTCCACAGAGAGAAGAGAGGGGCAGGGCGAACAGAGCTCATTTGCATTTAAAGCAGCCTCAACCAGAATGAGATGATTTTTGCAGAGCTTATTTTGGCAAGGTAAAAAGGGTGTTGTTTTACACAACCATTGAGAATTTTTAACCAAAGTATATTATAGACTTTTCATTAAGACCCTGAAGAATCATATCAACTTGTGGAAAATGGGCATCCAATGACCCCTTTAATGATGGATTTGTTTCTTACAAACACAGCTTTTCACTTCAGGGGATGTTAATTGATGGACTGGAGTGGTGTGGATTATCTGTGGATTACTGTGATGTTTTTATCAGCTGTTTGGACTCTCATTCTGACACCACCCATTTACTGCAGTGGACCGATTTGTGATTGTGTTGTAATGCAAAATTTCTCCAAATCTGTTTTGATGAAGTAACAAATTCAATCTACATCTTGGATGGCCTGGGGAAGAGCCAATTTTCAGCAAATTTTCATTTCTGGGTGAACTATGCCTTTAATTCAGTTCCGTACAAAAGTTTGAGGTCTGTTTGATTTCTTAAAAAGTAAATTAATAGACTAATCAAAAGTGACAGTAACTATATTTACAATGTTACATGTGACACTCAAGACAGAAGTAATGGCTGCTGAAAATGTAGCTTCTGTGTCATTACATTTTAAAATGCATTCACATAGAAAACTATAGAAAACAATATTACTGTTTTTACTGTATTCTTCATTAAATAAATGCAGCATTGGTAAGCATAAGAGACTACTTTCAAATATAACAAAAATTTTCTGACCCTACTTTTAATAGCAGTTGCCAGTCTCAAAACAGTGTACTTTTTCTTGGCAGCATGTAAAATTGTTAACACTTTTTATGGTAAAACACTTTGCTAGTGGTGAAAATTTGGGGCAGACAGTAAAATGTTTGAGTGTTATTTTAACCCTTTAACTGTCACCGTCCACTCTGTGGGACGCCTACGTTTACTTCACCATATTACAAATAAATCGTAATCTAATCATGACAAACTATACATCGTTGGAAAGGTCTAAGACTCCTAAATAGATATTTTACCATATTTTTGTGTTACAAATTATGTAGGAAAAGTAATAAATTAACATATGTCAAGAGTGCAACTTTAAAAATCTACATCATAACATGAGTTCTGACCTCTGTCACAAAAGACTTTCTTCGTTTCCTTTTTCCCTTTCACGCTTTAGAAATCATAAGAAATTATATATCAGTTCAAAACTTAAAATCTCAAAATTCATTCTTTGAAAGGCATTTTAAAATCAGACATTGCATTACCACGGAAAAATGTACATCAAAATCATATTACATGTTAAAGGGTTAAGACTATTTTCAATTTTGGTCCCGCTATTGGTACAGAATTTTACACATTTTACTTTTATATTGCTTAAAGGGACAGTTCACCCAAAAATGAAATTACCTCATGATTTACTCACCCTCAAGCCATCCTAGTTGTATATGACTTTCTTCTTTCAGAATAGATTTATATTTAAAAAAATGTCCTGGTTCTTCCAAGCTTTATAATGCCAGTGAATGGGTGTTGATATTTTGAAATCCACATGGCTCCGGGGGTTAATAAATGCCTCCTGAAACAAATTGATGCGTTTGTGTAAGAAAAATATAAAAATAATATGTAAAACTTAAGAAATAAGCTCTGGTAAGAATATGCTAGTCTCTCGAAAACCAAGTTATAAATCCTCTGACATTTTTATTTAGAAATCCTCGTTTTGTGCTTCTAATTTTGTTTTGCTGCGATTTCGCGTTCGTCACTTTCGCATTCGTTGCCAATTATTGCAAGCTAGGGATCATGGTTTATAAAGTTTTAAATATGGATATTTTTCTTACACAATTGCATCGATTCACTTCAGAAGGGTGTTATTAACCCCCCAGAGCCACTGTTTATGATGGATGGATGCACTTTATTGGACTTCAAAATCTCAACAGCCATTCACTGCCATTATAAAGCTTTGGAAGAGCCAGGACATTTTTTAATATAACTCTGATTGTGTTTGTCTGAAAGAAGAAAGCCATATACACCCAGGATGGCTTGAGGGTGAGTAAATCATGAGGTCATTTTCATTTTTAGGTGAACTATCGCTTTAAATATTGAAAGCTACAAAATAATAACAATCACCAGCTGTCTGCCACAATACAACCAATAAACTTGACAACTTTATCTGAGGTTATCTGAGGGTCAGAAAGTCCCTGCAAGTGAGGGAATTATAAGTGAGAGGATATTAAAGGGAAGGTGTTGACTTTATGATTTTAGCTTGAAACTTGTTGCTTCCTGCATTAAACGGAAATTTATTTGTGCAGCAGGTGTTTTAGTCTTTTTATCTCTCTTACACACACACAAACCTTTGTCTAAACAGACACACACAAGCCTTTCCTGAGGGTCTGCTGACAGGATGTTCTCCCTAGACCCAGCAACAAACTTTACGGGAAAAAACACAGGCACACACACACACACACACACACACACACACACACACACATACATACATACAAACCAAATGGACCATAAGCATCTAGGGTGGCCTGCACAAGCTAAAGACTCTTTTCACATAATCAAATTGTTGATTTACTGTATAATTATTGATACTTATTGATTCACATAATTCTATCCAGAGTTTCACACCTGTTAGATGCATTTCTTTTGATCTCACAATGCCTCTGTATGTGGTGTTTCACAACGGAGCCCATCTATATTTGATATTATGTCTAGACAGTGTTATCACACCTCCTCATCTCAGCAGAATGGAAGAGGTCTGCAGAGACTGTACTCATTACTTTTGTGTACATGGGTGAGAGAGACGATTAATAGAAACTATAATGCAAGCAAGCATTTGTTGTGTCTTTGCATAAATTATCATGAGTAAGCACAGCAAAACTTCACAGGGTCTGGGACAACATTTTGATGTCTTTTTCCCCCCTGCCTTGGGAATTCAGTAGGTTCCCTGCAAATAAATCATATTCTTAATCCAAATTTTGTTTTTTGTTTTCTTGTTCAGTAAAATATATCTAAGCATTAAAATAAATTAATTCGATTCAAAAACAATACTCTGGTCAAATGTATGTGCGTATTTACAGAAAAAAGTTGTATTTCTTCTTCTCAATAATGTAGGCCTATACTGCAGTTCAAAGGTGTATTTGGTTTTGCTTTGCTTTTTGTTTTGTTAAAACCATACCTTTTTTCAGGATTTTCTAATGATTGTCTTTTATAGAAAGTTCAAAAGAACAGCATTTATTTGAAACAGAAATTGTTTAACATTCTAAATGTCTTTATTGTCACTTTTGATCAATTTAATTCTTTCATAATATAAAATTTAAAAAATGTTTTTTTTTTTAATTGGAAAAAAAGACAGAAATACAGATATTTTTGTTATGCTGAAATGTGCAGCTAAAACAGTTTAGAACAGATAGAGAGTAAATAAATAAAATTCAGTTAATGCTCCAACATTTCTGGAGGATCCTCACATTATCAGTTATATCCTTTGTTACTGATTTGGGTCATTAGAATTTTTTTAAATATATATTTAATCTTGAAAAGACTCTTTTATGTTGCATTTTATTTGAAAACAGCAATATTGTGAAATATGATTAGAATTTAAAATTCCAAATAATATACAGTTCAAAGGTTTGGGGTTGGTAAGATATTTTAGATGTTTTCAAAGATGTATTTATGTTCACCAAGGCTGTATTTATTTGATTAAATACATAGTAAAAATGGCAGTCATGTAAAATATTAACAGAATATATATTAAAATGTATTTTATCCTATGATGCAGCATTTTTCAGCATCATTACTCCAGTCTTCTGTGTCACATGATCCTTCAGAAATCATTCCAGGTTTTTTTTTTTTTTTTTTTCCCAAGAAGAAGGGGAAAAAAATACAGAAAATGATTTTTGCAGTGCTGTACCATAGAGGATCTTAGCCGGCCACCCTAATCGCAGGGCCCGGGACAACATTTCATTGTGCGCTATCATGTTTTATAGTCCAGACTGATCATCTCCAGTGCACACATGGTGTGGAGTTTTACTCATTTAACATCACATTCCTCTTCTGAAGCCAAATTCCAGTCAAATCTACACAGAGACATGCATGAAGAGGTTTGATCTTGAAAGGACGCTTTGAAAAGCGAGGTCAGGCAAGGCTGGATGGAGTGTTGGTGCATATTTGAGAAGGGCCGTGATGCACTGCTTTCCCCAGCAGAGGGCATTCTGGGCCATATGGTGACTGTGAGTGTGGCATATGGACAGGGTGGATGTCTCATCACCACTCCAGATTCATTACAGTTGGACATATCACACAAATTTTCCACCTCCAACTTCTCTTTTTTTCCACATTTTCAGTTGTTCTGTTTTTGACATTGTAACGCAGCAACTGCAATTTCGCTTCTGTTCTGACCTGAAGTGATGGAGTGAAAACTCTTAGCCTTTTGGCAGCATGCCACTCTGTCTCATTTGTCCTCTCTGTCTCTCTCTCTCAGTTGTTGTGTTCTGTTGTGTTGTACTGGACAGGCAGCTGCAGCAGAGCTGATAAGAGCTCCTGACCTTGGCAGATGGAGTGACTCCTAGAGAGAGCTAATCATAGAACTTCCTCCTCCTGAGAGAGAGAGAGAGACAGAGAGAGAGAGAGAATAATGTGTGAGAGAGAGAGCAGGTGTACATTCTAATGTCAACCACAGTGTGGCAGCATCTCAGTGTGTGTAGAGCTGTCTTACATATCCTACATCGGTAAGGTGTATCGAAGTAAATTGCATACATTTTGGGGTCATTAAGATAAAAACAAAAAAACAAAATCAGTACTTTTATTCAGCAAGGACACATTAAATTGAGCAAAAGTGACTGTACTGTAATTACATTTATAATGTTACAAAATATTTATATTTCAAATGGTATTTTATTGTATTAATTCTAATCAATTAATCCTGAAAAAGTGTCATGGTTTCCAATAAATAAATAAAGTTTCTTGGTCATCAAATCAGCATATTAGAATGATTTCATGTGATACTGAAGACTTAAAATTCAGGTCTGACATCATATGAATAAATTACATTTATAAGTATATTAATATAGAAAACAGGTGTGCATTTAATTAAATAAATGCAACATTGGTAAAACATCTTTAAAAATGTTAAACTGAGTAACTGAGAATGAAATGAATGGAGGAAAGTGATATGATTGGATATGACTGGATATGTTCGGCTGTCATTGGTTCATGCGATAAATCCCGCCTCTTGTGTTCGTGTGTGTTCACGAATCAGTCTGAATGAACAACATAACGGCGTTAATGGGAAGACAACTTTAAAAAGTAAGTAAACAACTCACACACTTAGATATAACCACGTTGTTACGTCAAAATAAGACTTAAAACGGCATGAAAAAATGATCTGGGGGAGCGTTTAGTGAACAATCAGCTTGTTGAAATTTAAGGTAAATCTCCATGTCTGTGACCAATATTTACCGTGCTTTGAGTAGTGTTGGGTTCGAGTCCACCTAAGTCGAGTCCGAGTCTTTAACCAGTCGAGTCCGAGACGAGTCCGAGTCCAAAATGGGCCGAGTCGGACTGAAGTCCGAGTCCCAAAAGGGCCGAGTCTGAGTCGAGTCCGAGTTTAAGTGAACACTACTGTTTGTCAATATCTTAACATTGTTTTAACCCAAAGGGTTCCCAAACTCGGTCCTGGAGGGAGGTGTCCTACAGAGTTTAGCTCCAGCCCCAATTAGACACATGTGAACCAGCTAATCAAGCTCTTATTAGGCATACAAGAAACCTGGCAGGTGTGTTGAGGCAAGTTGGAGCTAAACCAAGGACCAGGACTGAGTTTGGGCACCCCTGTTTTTAACCTTTACAACTAGCAAAACGCAATGTCAATTGAAAAGCAAAAAGCAAAGAAAAGCAAACGTCTAGTGGATCTTGCCATTTGGATTTTTGATTTCACAACATCTCATAATTAGTGTCTATGCTCTGCTTAGCAATCTTAAAGTCATGTAACAGAAGTTATAGCTGACTTATGTCTTGTGAGTGACATGATAAATTATAGGGCGGTACTTGACTATTCATTGATATAGTAAATGTATAAATTCAAGGGTGGGGGTAAAGGAGTAGGTATCTTGGTGAATGGGACATTAAGAGGAGAAAATGCATCTCTTTTATTTCTGATTGTGGCTGTGTGTGTTTTGGGTTTTATATGACTGTTTTTTCTTGGATGAAAATGAGGCTGTAAGGGATAAACCTAGTCTTTACAATGGCACACACCGTGTATAAAGTCCTACATATACTTTCCATAAATTACAGCAAACTCACACCTGTTTTATTTTTTAATGCATTTATAGTTACATTAATTACAATAAATTACATTATATAAAGAAAATTTGATGATGTGCCATTGATTTATTAGAAAATCATGTACACCCAAGGTGGTTTTTGGACCCATTAAAACTATTGCTGCACAGATGTAGAAAAATTATTTTTCTTTGAAGCTAGAAACTGCCACCATGTTTTAAAAATAATAATAATTTTAATATAGCAAAAACTAATCAACTAATGTAAGTAAAACATTCTCAAGCTTACTGAAGGCAAGTAAACACTCCAAGTAGGCCTACTTACAAACAAAAGGATAAATAAATATATGAATCAAAAATACAAATGAAATAATATTTTTTAAAAATTGAATCTTTTTTAAAATATATTTTTTATTTATTTATTTATTTTTATTTTTTTTTTATTTTTTTTTAGGTAGGTCTATCTAAAGGCTATCACAGAAATAGACTACTACAGATATTTCGTAATAAATGTTAAAATAAAACACTGCAAAATCTTCACTGTATACATTAAAGACGATTCTTATTAAAGTTAACAAGTGATTCAATCAAGAACAGTGAGTGATTTCCTCTTTTCTTTTGTTGTATGATTAATATGTATGACGTGGTCGGCGGCTGCAGGTTTACGCCGCTGTCGCTTTAAGACATATCAAATATTTTGGCGCATCAGTATTTCTCCGTTCAGGTTCAGGTTTAGTTAAGACGAAACCGACTTCATTTACATGAATAGTCTCTAAGACGAGCATATGTGTAGCAATAACAGACCCTATTAGAAGCGAAAGAGAACTCGACATTCGCACACTGACTGAGAGGCGCGTTCTGTGAGCGCGATGTGTGTGTGTGCTCACATGAACCCGTCGGCTTTCAAGTAGCCTACTGGACAAGACTTAAAAACACATGCAAATACTAAATATCACTTTCGTGATAATGCATCGAGTCAGTGAATTTTTCGTCAACTGTCTCTGGACTCGGATCGACTCGGCATATTTTCAGAGTCCGAAAGGCTTGAGTCCGAGTCAAGTCCGAGTAAAAATACATCCGAGTCCGTGACAAGCCCGAGTCGCCTAGAAATTGTACTCGAGACCGGACTCGAGTCCGAGTACCCCAACTCTAGCTTTGAGGACTGATGAACCGAAAAATAAAAAAATAGAAGTTAACTATTAAAAAGAATAACTGAGAAGAAGTTCACAAATAAAATATACTGTTTAAATTGGTACTGTATTGAGTTATTATATTGGAATAAATGTAAAATTTTTAAAAACACTAACTTGATGAGATTCATACTTGGCTTTAAAAAACAGAATATTATATGTGACCCTGGACCACAAAACCAGTCTTATGTTGCGTGGGTATATTGTAGCAATAGCCAAAAATACATTGGATGGGCCAAATGTATCTTTTTTTCTTTTATGCCAAAAATCATTAGTATATTAATTAAAGATCATGATCCATTAAGATATTTTGTAAATTTCCCACCATAAATATCAAAACTTAATTTTTGATTAGTAATATGCATTTCTATGAACTTCATTTGGACAACTTTAAAGGTGGTTTTCTCAGTATTTAGATTTTTCTTCCACCTTTAGATTCCAAATTTTCATATAGTTGTATCTCGGCCAAATATCTTGGCCTTTTCTAACAAACCATACATCAACGCAAAGCTTATTTATTCAGCTTTCAGATGATGTATAAATCTCAATTTTGAGAAATTTACACTTATGACAGGTTTTGTGGTCCAGGGACACATACACATTGGTAATGTGAAAATCTAAAATATAATTTTTGTCTTTCTTTCTTTTTCTGATAGTGCAAGTAATGTTTCTTTAACCAAGAAAATGTGACTGGGACATAAAGTTACATTTGATAAAAAAAAAAGGACTTTGCCTCCTCATTTCAAAACACCACACCACTTTGTAATACTGTAAAATACACATAACAAAGTAATTTAAAGTGTAATGTTAAAAATACGTTATACTCGCATTAAAAAAAGTATGTGATTTTCGTATATAACTATATTAAACAGTTGTATGTAAGATTAAACATCATTCTGATGACTCTAATAAAGGTGAATGGCTTCCGTTTCTTTCCACGTCTGTTCTGAGAGTTTGTAAGTTTGGAGAGTGGGTACGAAATTCTGGGAACAGGGCAGATTGCCTTACGGCAATGGTCTCATTTTGATTTACATAAAATTAAATATGGTGGCTGTGTAACGGAGGCCAGCTGGCATTAGCTGTGGAGGTAAACCTCACTCTCCTGTCCTCAAGAGGGTTACATCTACTCTGATTAAGGTCTGTAAAGCTTCATTTAGGACATTATAGCATGACTGTGTGATGTCTGTGAATGACAAGCCACTTGAAGCATTAGGTATACATGGGTGCACTGTGTACCCATTATGATGTCATTCTGCTCCTCATCTCTCTGTTACACACGGAGTACACATATGCATATTTATGTGCTCCTTTATAGAGACACTTTCTTGTCTCTCTTTTTACTGTCACCTCCTTCCCTCCCCAAGTCAGCTGAGTAAATGCTCTCTCTTTCTCTCTCTCTCTGTCCTCCTGGGGTCGCCTGTGAATGACGATAGTCTTCTGCTTCAGTGCTTTGATGAGATTTTGTAGTGTCGGTGTCACTTCTGCAGTCACACACTGCTCTGTGAGCCTATATGCGTTTGCCTCTGTTCATTTCTCTCGGTAATGTCACTCCGCTTGCCAGATATTGGATCAATGCGCAGCATAAAATGCAGCTTCAACTGCAAAGGTTGTAACATTGATGGCTTTGATCAATATTTGTGTTTGTTGTAAAAAAACGCAAGCTACGGGCGGTTTTCTTTGCCATGTGAATTCTAAGCCTTTCCCAGTTGAAATTCTGAACAAAAGAAAACATTGAAGAGAGAATTACTGTTGAAATCGTTATGTGGTTCAGCTCCAAGCTTCATTAAGGAACAACAGACACTGGATTTCACAGAAAAGAGTCTGATATGTAATTCAAAGATGTTTATTTCCTTAAATAATACTGTAGTTTCTAATTAGCATCTGTTCTTAAACCCATACAGTAATGCACACCTAACATAATATTTTCACTATCAATATCTTCTTTAGTCTAAACTCATTCATCAAAATGTCTGTGGCAGTTGAGTGGCATCCAACTTATTGTAGAAACAGTCTCTTAGCCAGAATTTGTCCGCCTGAGAACATAGAAAATGTTTTCTTTTTACGTGTGGTTTAGGGGTGAGTATATCTGAAATAGTTTATATAATAATATTTTTTTTTATTCGCTTTGGTACTGTTTTCACAAGCAACTGGTAAATTTTCAAAACTCTTAGTACTAATATTATAACAGCTCATCATATTTTTAAGAACATTTTTCAACATTTCAGCAAATTGTCTTAATGCAATACACAGAATCACAAAGTATCATTTTCACTACTCAAAATACTTAAACCTGACTTAAACCTGAATACACACTCATTGGGATTCATGTCTAAATTGAGGTCCCCATGGGGAAACAAGCTTGTAAATCATACAGGATTAGTTAAAAAGGGAGAGGACCTGATCAGAGATTGATCAGAGATGTATCAGAAGAAGGGAGATAGAGATGGCATCAAATACAGCATTTTACATTACATTATGCCATGTGATACTGTGTATAAAGGGATTACCATGGTAGAGACTGCACATTACATAACATCACCTTTCATCTGGAAAGTTTAGCTACAGTATAGATTCAGTCATATCGCACAGTGAGGACATTTACTGCATTGACAACTTCATCACACCTTTTGATAAAGTAAAACATTAGGTAAATACTTTTATAAACATTATGGATTTTATGTGAGTTATGCAACTTAGGTAATGTCAGGGTATTTTCTAACATGACAATTATTGCCTGTATTACTGTAATTATTTCAGCAACGAAGGTTATTTGAATAATATATTACAATTAAAGGCAAAATGAATGTTTGGAAATGTAAACTGATATTTCCCACTGACACACCACAGCAAAACATAGAAATAACTGAAAAAATTAAGCTGATTAAATATTAGTGTTCTAATCATTTTGGCCACCACTGTAGATTCCCCACCTGGAAATTGCAAAAAAGCACCTAAAGGACCCTCAGACTGTGAGAAACAAGATTATCTGCTCTAATGAACCTCAATTCCAAACATCATGTTTGAAGGAAACCAAGCACTACTCACCACCTGCAGAGTACCATCCCAAAAGTGAAGTGTGCTGGTAACAGCCTCATGCTGTGGGGCTTTCTTTTCAGCGGCAGGGACTGAGGGACTCGTCAGAGTAGAAGGAAAGCTCAATGCACCAAAATATTGAGATAGCCTTAATGAAAACCCAGTCCAGAGCATTCAGAACCTCAGACTGGGCAGAAGGTTCACCGTCCAACCGGACATGACCCTAAACACACAGCAGGAGTGGCTTATAGACAACTCTGTGAATGTCCTTGAGTGGCCCAGCCACAGCCTTCAGCCAGGTACTGAGTTAAGGGTATGAATACTTATGCAATGTACTTATTTCAGTGTTTTATTTTTAATACATTTGCAAAGTTTTTACAAATCTGTTTTGTGCTTTGTCATTATGGTGCATGGAGTGTAGATTGATGTGGGGAGAAAATAATTTAAAGCAGTTTAACATAAGGCAGCAACATAACAAAATGTGAAAAAATGAAGGGGTATGAATACTTTCACAAAGGCACTGTAGATTTTCCTACCCAACCGCTGAATTAAGCCTGTCTCTGGTAAAACAACCCAGCTGCTGAGTTACAGTCAGGGCGCTGGCTTTTTAAGACCTCTACAGAAAAGAGAAGTTCTCGGCGCTGCCGATTTGGTGCACTTCTTTTGCAAAATAAAAGTTTGTATACATTTTATTTAATTTATAAAGTCTTTACTGTGGTGTAAATGGTATTATTTTACGCAACACAACATAAGGAAGAGATGTCAGCAACGTCAGCAGCGGTCACTTGGCATGATGAAACACCTTTTGTCTTGCATAAAATAAATGGATTTTATTCATCATAGTACTGAGTTTAATTTAATTTGATGCTAAAACGTTCTCTAATGTCAGTACTGTTCGTTTATGGGAAGGTTTTGGAGTCAATTATGGCATCCTTCAGCTACGAGTGAAACGCGTAATCACCCAAATAAATTCAATTTTTCTTGTATTTTGTCCATGTGTTCTTGCTTAATAATAAATGTTCATCTTTTGATTATTGATGTTGCCTCTAGTAATTCTGTATGTGTTCCAGTCCATTTTAAGCCAGCAATATAATAATTTTTAAACATTAGTTGACTGAAATAAAATAACCAAGCATGTTTGGTATCTATCTATCTAAAAGATAGATAGATAGATAGATACATGCAGGAGACACAAGTGTAAATAATGGTGGAAAAAATCTAAACTCTTCCAGACTTACTCTACTACTTCTGTCCAAATATTCCCTCTCTCAAATCTCCACACATCATTCTCTTCTTTCCTTTTCTCTTCTGAATAAAAGAAGTATTTAACTGCAGATTATATGCACAGACCAGTGGCTTCTATTTAATACTCTTCAGTTAAAACACTTAGCACTGCGTGCATGTGTGTGTGTGTGTGTGTGTGTGTGTGTATGTGTTCCCTCCTGTAATCTCTCACACGCTGAGCTGGTTTAACTGGAAGAAGACACTTTTGATGAACCAGCAGCATCAGTTCTGGGCAGAGCCCCCTACAGCTCGCTTGAGTAATTAAACTAAAGGAATTAAAAAGGCAAATGAAAACACAAAATGAAATAAATAAAGGAGCAATAACCGCCACTCAATAACGTGAGAGTGCTGAGTGTGAAAGTCCAGGAGGTGCGGTCGTCTGCGCGCGTGTGTGTTTGGCGAGGAGAGCCGGGAGACTATTTTCATTAGGATATAGGCCTGAATGCAGCAGAACTGCTGACGGGGGCATCCATAGCTTCCTAAAGCTAATCTTCCTCACTTGATAAAAACTTCTCCCTCCTCTCTGTTAACGGCACATTAATTCATTGCCGAGCGCTCAGCACTCCTCCCTCGCTTTCGCTGCCCTTCTGTCTTCCTGTCTCGCTATTTAACACTCATACTGCCGCGCTACCATATCCTCCCTCTACAAAAGGCTCCTGTCCATTAAAATTAGTCATTCTGCTTTCTTCTTCATCTCCCTCACATTCACCTCCTTCTTTTTTATTCTAAGGAATTATGGACCTTCTCTCTCTTTCTCTTTCTCTCTCTCTCTCCTTCTTTCTCTCTACACAGAAATATATATTTATATATGAGGAAAATTGCATTTTGCAACCTGAAAAGAAGACAGTCCGATTATAATTAGAGCACTGAGCTCTGACACTTAAAAAAATTTCATCACTGTTCACCTAAAAATTATGGGTGGATTAAAGCAGAAATGTGTCTGTCACTCCAAAATGATAAATAAATTAATAATTTAAAACATAAATAAAATAGTCCATTCAGCTCATATATTGTATGCATATATCAAGTCTGAGGCTGAACAGACTGATATTAAAGCTCATTAGGTTGCGATGTGGCCAGCTGTCACTTATGATATAATCATTTTATAATAAATGACTCAACTTTGAGTCTGCTAATTTGGAAAGATTTATGTAGGGCTATATTACCTTCTTAAAACCCTGGCTGCGTATTATGTATGGTTTAATATAACATAAATGATGTCTCTATGTGTAGTCTCTATATGTAGTATTTAGGACCACATATTTTGGACCATGGGGGGCGGGGGGTGCTACTGGTGCTACCTGTTGCTGTTTTTACCGCAACACAATAGTAAAATACTGATACGATGACCACGGCTACTGAAAGAGCTTACAGGTGCCAATGGATGTAAGTGTAGACTTAAATGTCGTAACATTGATTTTTCGAAAAGGATCCCAAAAGGAGTCTAAATCGGGTGAAATCCATACTGAGAAACTCCTTCAGTGGTTGCAGTGTCATGACAAGCGTTGGCATGTTTACATCCTGCCAGGATGGCATCTAGCGTTTCTTGTCTCTGCCATTTGAAAGCTCTTTCAGTAGCTGTGTTCTACTAAAAGCCTTAAAGACATCAGGGTTAAAGTGGAGAGAACAAAGACGCAGGTCTTTAGGAAGTTTTATTTGTACACAGGCGTCTTCCTATTCTTTGCTCTCCTTCTTGTCGCTAGGTAAGCAGTGAAGACTTACATTGATTTTCTTGTTGCCCTTCAACTGAAAATTACAACCAAAATCCGCACAATGTGGCATTGTATCAGTATTTTATTTTCCAAGCTGTGCTGCGGTAAAAATAGCAACAGTTAGTGGCACTGAGTGCAGCCATTTCACGTCAGTGAAATAATGGCAGCCCTCTAGTCCAAAATATGTATAAAACAATGTGGATTTTTTTACATTGTAATGTTATTCGCCCTATTTTAACAATCTAAGCGCATGGTCTAAACCATATGGTTCAGGTGCACTTAGGGCATGTCGGAATCCACTTTTGCTATTTGGATGGGAAAAACTGTCAGCGCACCCGGTGCGTAACGTGCATTAAACCAACCAGAGTCTCATCTCCCATTCCTTTTTGCGCTTGCACCATGCACTCTTAAAAATAAAGGTGCTTTAAAAGGTTCTTCACAACAATGCCATAGAACGACCATTTTTGGTTCCACAAAAAAACATTCAGTCAAAGGTTCTTTTGAAGAACCATCTTTTTTTACCTTTTCATAATCTGATATAATGTATATGTATATTAGGGGTGTAACGATACATGTATTCGTACCGAATACGGTACGGTACGAACATCTCGGTTCGGTGCATGAGTCCTTACAACGAATACAGGCAATTCAACCTCAATCCAGAAGGGGGCACCCACAGTAATGCAATGCTGTTTTATAACCACCAGCAGAAGAACAGTGAATGCCAGGAGTTGCACACTTGAAAACAAAGCCCACTAGACAGTGACCATGTGCTGATTCTGAACGTGTCTCTCACTGACAAAGGAGTATAACGTTACTTTAAAAGCTTGCCCAATCAACTGTTTGCGAAATGGAGCTTTGTGCTCTTGCATCCTACCTTTCTCATTCGTCACAAATACAAATATTCCATTATATTTCCATACTTGTGCTGTATATAAATACTAAACTATTATTTATTATGTAAATTATAGGCTTTGTACTTCAGTCGCGTTCTAACGGTGACACAGTGAGGCAGGCGCGCTGATGTCTGGTTCACTGTATTTTATTTTGTTAAAGTACCAACTGCGCTGTCAAGTTAGCAATGCCGGTAGCCTAGAACTAATATGTTTTGTGTATTCGCCGGCATGATTACTTAAACTGTTTCCTTATACCAGCAAAATCAACTTAAAACACTGTAATTTATTGAATGCATCACTGTAACAGGTCTTTTGTAAAATAAAGAAAACAAATAGGATGTCGCTTTCTGCCATTTGAGTTTCCTTTCTGTCACAAAAATGAACTGAAACTCAGCATGTATAGGCTACGCTATGTGTTGTATGCTACATTTTTTTCCTTGTTTATCTGTTAACTAAATCAACTATATTTCAAGTATTTATTCCTTGTATGTATATATGTAATGAAGATTATATATATATATATATAACATAATTTAGAATTTGATATAATATTTAGTATTTTCACATCTAGGTGGAAAAAAATTAAAATTTGTACTACAGTCTGTTCAAAATAAATGAAAAGAAACTTAGCATAGTAGATTTGTTTTTTTCCTGTTGTACCGAAATTGTATCGAACCGTGACCCCCAAACCAAGGTACGTACTGAACCGTGACGTGTGTACCGTTACACCCCTAATATATATATATATACATATAGCTCTGTGTATGTTTGTTTGTTATGTTTTACAGCATTCATGTCCAGTCCAAGCCTGATGCAGGGCAGTTCTCCTGGGTTGAGGGGTCCCTGCTGCAGTTTTACCAGTAAAAAAAATGACTCATTACAATTCACATGTTCTGTGAATAGTCTTTCAGCGCAAGGCATCTCTCTGTGTAGCCTATGTATGTATGTATGTATGTATGTATGCATGTATGTATGTGTACTGCATATCAAGAACATTCAACTTAGCAACATGTTCATTCAACTGCTCAGACTTTATGATAGTTGGAACATATGTTTTGTTAAACACTATCAGTCAAACGTTTTTGAACAGTAAGATTTTTAAAGTTAGTAGATTTTTAAAGTTAGTAGTCTACTGTATATGGAGAACTGTTGATTCTGTCATTCAAATGTTAAAACTTTATGATGAGTGGAACACATCTTTAAAAAAATAACAAACGACAATTATACAATACCAACTTTTACAATACTTTTAGAATCGAACTGTCTCCTTTAAATTTGATATATTTAACATTTGGCTTGGGTAGGTCAAAATTGATCATAATAAATGTGAATTTATCTCATTACATAATTGAACAAGGTAAGGTTTAAAGGTTTTTATTAACAATTAGCCTAATTTAGTCAATGCAAGCATATTGCAGGCTGTCATGATGACGGAATCAGCTGCATATATTAGACATAATAAATATTTTAGAATTAAGTTGTAGCCTAGACATCCTTTACAAAAATAAGAAAACTTGTATTAGTAAAACGAAGGACAGTAGCCTATTATTTTAAATATATCCCTGGAACTACCATAACTTGCTTCGACATACTTCCAGGTTTCCCCGGTACAGGGATTGGGGAATCACAAGGTGATGTATTTGAGAAGGGCGTGGCTTTTCGTGGGGCGGGGTTGTATCGCCGGTGGGCGTGACTTCTGGCGTCACGCATAAATGTGGGCAGGGTTGGATGTCCACCACAGGCTGCAGCGAGCCCTACTTTTGAAATTTTGAAACGTTTTGAAACAGTTATGACGTAATGAAGCCTCGTTTACTGAAATCACGTGATGCGCGCTCTGAGCCACTGTTTCGAAATTGATTCACAAATGTCTCGAAGCTTCATAAAGCAGTGCTTGGAAATCGCCCATCACTAGTTTGCAATTCAGTGTAAATCATTCGCACCGCAATCACACAGGCACAAAATAGTTTGTATTGTAGTTTGGACAGTAACTGTTTACCACCAAGGAGGAATGCTGGAGGAAGTGGATATATTATCTGCAATCAAATCTCACAGGGAATCTTATCGTTTTCTAGCGATGAAAATGTCCTTTATTAAGTTCAACACTGTTCAACACTGTCTGTCTACGACTCACTGTAGGTAAATTTTCCAGTAGTACACGAAAACGCATGAATTACTACCACAGCTCCTTGTGTTGTGGCAATATACTTTGCCAGTAATATGGTATACTTTAAGTACCGTATACTGTACTTAAGAAATATTAGAGATGGGACCATAAATCATTGCAACGCGAATTGAGAAATTAAAGGAGAACTCCACTTCCAGAATGACGATTCACAAATAATTTACTCAGCCCTTTGTCATCCAAGATGTTCATGTTTTTTTGTCTTCAGTCATGGAGAAATTATGGTTTTTGAGGAAAGCATTTCAGGATTTTTTCTCCATATAATGGACTTCATTGGTGCCCCGATTTTGAACTTCCAAAATGCAGCTTAAATGCGGCTTCAAAGGGCTCTAAACGATCCCAGCCGAGGAAGAAGGGTCTTATCTAGTGAAACTAGATAAGATTTTTCGGAAAATAATTTTTTTTATACTTTTTAAGCATAAAAGTTTCTGTAGCACAGGCTCTGAGATGCGCATTCGTGACGCTATGTACTATTGAATCTACAGAGCCAGTGTTTACAAAGCGAACATGCAAAGACTAAGAAAGTGCAAGTAAGTTTGTAAATGCTGTTTACAAACAAAAGGTACAACAAAGTCCTCCTCTCAAGTTGTAGGAGAAAATAAGATGGAGTTTTTCGCCATACTCAGTACACATACGATGAACTTACACGTGATTCGTAATAGTGATGGGAAGTTCGGATCATTTTACCGACTCAGACCTCTGAGTCCTGTTCAGCAAAATGAACGAATCTTTTTTCGAATCATTTTGTTCATTTTAGCAAAATATAATGAAAATGTTATGTGTTACTTTCCTAACACATCTACTGCTTACATAAACGTTGATCACACTACAAACAAGACAAAACTATAATGCTATAAGAAACAGAAAAGATTAATTCATTGTTTACCAGGGCCTTTAGTCTATGATTAGCTCACCTCACTTCTTATCTGACAAGTTTTCGGGTTTGAGTCGTTTGTTCATCACGTGACAGCCCAATAAGATGAACGAACGACTCGAAAAACCCCAAGATTCAAAACAGGCTAATTAATTGCAGTACAGAACCTAATAGGATGTTGTACATGCACGACTCAACGAATCACTCCCTGAGACGACTCGTTCTTCCTGAGTCACATTGAAGATTCGTTCAAAAGGAAAGAATCGTTCTACAAGGACCCATTACTAATTCATAGCATCGTGGACGCGCATCCCAGAGCCTGTGCTACACAAGCTTTTGTGCTTAAAAAGTATACACATTTTTATTTAAAAAAAAAAAAAAAACAGATCATTTGTCAAGATAAGACCCGTCTTCTTCAGCAGGGATCGTTTAGAGTCCTTTGAAGCTGCATTTAAACTGCATTTTGGAAGTTCAAAATCAGGGCACCAATGAAGTTCATTATATGGAGAAAAATCCTGAAATGCTTTCCTCAAAAACCATAATTTTACGACTGAAGACAGAAAGACATGAACATCCTGGAAGACAAGGGGGCGAGTAAATTATTTGTAAATTGTTGTTCTGGAAGTGGAGGTTTAATCAGCATTGATTCTGAGATTTTCCGAACACATCGTGATTCTTTCTCAAATCGATTCTGAGCTTAGTTTTGAACAGTAGATGGCACTGCTTGATTTAGAAACAGCCGTGCTCTGCTTGTTTCCAAAGCCCTGTCCCAAATGGAACACTTCTGCCTAGTCTTTGTACTTGACCACTTATATTTCCTGTATTTGGCCCAAGTGTTCAAGTGAGGATGAAGACCATAAGTGTGTGTCGAACTTTTTATTACCTGATGGGACACACTTATAGTGTTATAAAAATGTTTAAGTTTTTTTTTTTCTTTTTTTCAGAGCTTTTTTTTTTTATTTTATTTTCAGTACTTTGTATTTTAAAATCAACGTCCAAGTGTCTGTTCAGTAGTCCCTATAACAGATGACTCAACATAATTTGTGGTGCTTCTAATTAAGTGATAAAAAGCAGTTGCAAATGTTGTACTAAATAAATATCACCACTACTCATCTTTGCACCAATAAAACGTGCAACGCTTTGTGTTTCTACCAAATTAGATGTAATATCTAAGTTTTATATTAATATTTAACTTACATTGGAAAGGTTTCTGTGACCTTTCGCGAGATCTCAGCAAAAAGTCTCACGATTTATTTCCAGAACGTGATGCATGATGGGATACACTAAGCCTCGAATACTGCTCCTGAGCGGTATTCAAGATAGTGTGGATTTAGTGTGCGTTAAGGGCACTGCCCTTTGACACGTCTAAGACCTGGGTCTTGCGCACTTACTTCCTGTCACGCGCACACGTTTTCAAGTGGACAAGACTGCAAATGTGGGTATTTGGACAAGGCATGTATGTGCATTTGCGGTCTTATGGAGTTACAACGCGTGCGCATGTCTGTTAAGTTCAGACAGTACTGTGTCCCATTCGTCATTTTTGCTTTAAGAAGGGTGCTCACAAGCATCCCCTTTGCGGAGAAGGGTATAACTGCAGCCTGGAGATCTCCAAATGGGGGCGGGAACTCAAAAACGGGGTGGCCGCTCCAAAATAGGGCATGGTTTTCTTTTATTGACAGACAGACACATGACACGCATGCTCATTTTTTCCCACCAATCCACTTCAGAATAAACTCACATCGTTAAGCAGAGGTTCAAACTCCAGTCCAAACAACACTGACCACTTTGGGTTCTGCTCTTACAGAGCATATTTATTTATATAGCATATTTAATTTTTAATCAACTTGAAATAATGTCTAATTTATAAAGTATTATTTTGAAATGGCAAGTAAGTCATTAACAATTGGCTGAAGCCAGAGCCAATGGTGAAAGTCTTTGCGCCAGGAGACCCCACCCCATTTTGGAGGTTCTGCCCACTTTTGGAGTTCACGCCCCATTTTGGAGATCTCAGGTCTGCAGTTATGCAGGTGCATCTAAAAAAATTAGAATATCGTGAAAAAGTAAACTTATTTAAAAAACTGAAACTTTCATATATTCTAGATTTATTACATGTAAAGTAAAACATTTCTAAAGTTTCCAATATTTTTTTGAGCATTTGAGTGTGTTAATAAAAAAAATAAATTAGAGCGCCATCTGCTGTTGTAATCTAAGCTCAGAATCAATTTCAAAAGAATCGTGATGAATTCGGAAGATCTCAGAAGCGATCCATGAATCGATTTATCATCCCATCCCTAGCAAATATCGTGCATATGCGTAACCCTTCAGTGTACAATGCACCTGGCAATAAATGATCAGTTTTAATTAATACAAAGGTTATTAAGAAAATGATTAGATCAAATAATATAGCAGATATTTTTAATACTTCATATTCCTTACAATGTGAAATATTTTAAATGTAGCTCAATTTTGCCATGTAACTAGTCATGTTAGATGACACTGAATTTAATAAGTATCAAAAGTTATTGTTGTTTTTTCTCTGAAAGACGTTTCATCAGCTCAAAAATCAGTATGATGTTTAACAACAGTACAATCCACTGAACACACTGTACTTCTATCCCTCACAACCTTGTTTTTCTGTCAAAAATTAAATATGGCTCTGCCTAACCTGTCTATGTTTTCTTTCTAACAATAGCTTTCAGCATCGTTTAGCTAACTTATGACTTTATGTTTTAGTTGTTGATACTTAAAAAGTTATATTTCAGCTTGTCAAACACAGCTAATCATTTGAGAAAATGGCTAACGGTTTGAGAACATGTTTGATTGAGGAAATAGATGGGGCACCAACAAGCTGATTTACTTATGACTGCTGAACAGATGTGCCTCATTTGGAGTTAATACAGTGTTTAGACAGTTTGATACAACAGCATACCATTCTGCACCAGAGATCAATACTTATAAATGACACATTCCCTCTTTTATTGCCTCAGAGGGAGGGTCACACAGTACATTGAAGTGTTCACATTATGGCATAATTAGCCTACATAAGTTCTGAGTAATACAAATGAAGAACATTTGCTTAATATGTAGTAATTTGTGGAGCTGCTAGTAATTAAACATTGCAATTAGTGGTGCCTGCTAAGGCAATTGTCACTATTATTATTGTTCATACTTATTAGCGGTACTGGCTAAGTAGATATGGTAAAAATAAATAGAAAAGTGTTAATATTTTAGAACAAATAAAAGTCTTTGTTTTATTTTAGCTCATTAGGTAAGCTATATATGGGTCTCATGTGACTTTAAAAGAGGTGTTACAGACCTCATATAATAGAAATGGCCTACACTTCATGAGTCTTTTGTGGCCTTCAAATGAAGTCGGAAATATCTACAAGTTACGACCACGTAAATGACCAAGCAAAGTTATAATCATAATTACCTCAGGAATTCTAGATTATGCTCAGGTTGTGGTATTGACCGTAGCTTTAACTGCTTAAAATGAGTGTTTTCCACTTCCACAATGTTTTATTTTGTCTTTCCTCCACTGGGTTTCAGAGTTGACTTTGAACCTTTTCTTTGAACCATCTTCCCCTAACGTCAACCTGTCGTGGTGGATCACCAGATCGGTACGGCAGCAGTGGCTTGGCAGTCGTCTTACTGGGGTGAGAGGACCAGACAAACAACGGCGAGCGGACGTGGCAGCTGACAGCCTGCACGAGATTCCTGCGGCTGACACACAAACAAACTGAGCGTTTCAAACACAAGACTAGCGTATCGTCACATGCCTTCTAGCGATAGAGTAATACATTCGGCATATCGCAACAAACAGCCGCTTAGAGAGCCTGGAATTTCATATATGTTGAAATAGATTGTATATATTTATGGCATCATATTATTAATTCATAGTGCTTTGTGGATTTTTAAGATCCTAATTGTAGTGACAAAGACAGACGTGCTGAGTCTTCAGTGTATCACATCATCAACATATCAACGTTTCCCCCTAAATGCCATGCTGTGTTAACCATAATGTATATTAACTCACTCGTTTTTTAAAGTAAAGTAGCCGTTCCCAAGACAATGTTTTGACATGCTACAACACTTGCAACATCTGTTAGATTCTGTAATAGCTAAACCTGAGCTGTCAGTTATATTTATATGTATTCAAAATAACTAGTGAAGAAAGCCTAGCACATGTTGTAAGACGCATAAATAATGAAAGCGCTGTAGGGTATTAATCCAAAGTGCATGTGTAAGACTGAAACGACAATGACTTTTATCTTGCATCACCTAAATGTTGCAACATTCTCACTTTAGTGGAAGTGATTTTAACCATTTCAACAAACTTGTGTTGTTCCAGACCTGTATGATTTTCCCTTTGCCGAACACAAAAGTAGATATTTTGAAGAATGTTTGTAACCTAACAGTTTTTAGTTTTCTTCAACTTAACTCAGAGTCAGCAAAATGCCCTGGTTAAAAAAAAACAGCATATGCTGGTAGGCATGTTTTGATGCTGGGATGCTGGTTAGGTATGTTTTGATGCTGGTTTATGCTGGTCCTTCGCTGGTTTGTGCTGGTCCTTTGCTGGTGGATGCTGGTCCTTGACCAGCAACATGACCAGCATAAACCAGCAAAGGACCATCTTAAACCAGCATCAAAACATACCTAACCAGCATCCCATTTTTTAATTCCTGAATAAGATATTTAACATAAGAGATGTTGACATATAGTCCACAAGAGGAAAATAATAGTTTAATTTATAAAAATGACCCCGTTCAAAAGTTTACATACGCTTGATTCTTTATACTGTGTTGTTACCTGGATGGTCTGTTTTTGTTGTTGTTGTTTTTTGTATTGTGATAGTTGTTAATGCCTCCTGTTCTGCAGAAAAATCCTTCAGGTCCCAAAAATTCTATGGTTTTTCAGCATCTTTTGCATATTTAAACCCTTTTCAACAGTGACTGTATGATTTTGAGATACATCTTTTCATACTGAGGACAACTGAGAGACTTATACACAACTATTACAAAAGGTTAAAACACTCACTGATGCTCCAGAAGGAAACGCAATGCATTAAGAGCCTGGAGGTAAAAATGTTTGAATTTGAAGATCAGGGTAAACTGAACTTATTTTGTCTTCTGGGAAACATGTAAGTATCTTCTGTAGCTTCTGAAGGGCAGCATTAAATGAAAAATAAATATGATATTTGTTCTTTCATGATATTTGTTTCTGTTCAAAAGTTTTCACCCCCGGCTCTTAATGCATCGTCTTTCCTTCTGGGGCATCAGTGACTGTTTGAACCTTTTTTAATAGCTGCGTATGAGTCCCTCAGTTGTCCTCAGTGTGAAAAATGGAAAACTTTTCCAAAGTTTGTCTTTCCAGGCCCTCCAAATGCTGCATGTAAAATGCATAAAAAGTTTTCAGTAAGAAATAATGTCGTATAAACGCTCCTCAGTAATCAAATCCTCTAAATTAAGCACCATAATAATGCTATAGTACTGCAGACTAAAAATCAAGCTTGCTAGAGTGAACTTTTTTATGAGTGTGTTTGTTTTAAGAGGAAGCACATACACCTAGAGCCACATAACAATCATTCCTTCACTTCCGAACATCAGCATGATGAGACACCAGGAAAAAGTGATGGAAACAGCTGAGGAGATGAATTTGAAATTTCGCTGACACAAGAACCAATACAAAGTGAATACAGTCCGATTCCTTGGTCATAAGATTATGCCAGAGGGTTGAAAAAGCAGACGAAAGCAAGGTGCAAATGTGAGCTTTCCCACAGCAGGGTCTTCACAACACAGTAAGTCTCATATCGCTATTCAGATAACGGCTGGCAATGGAAACACCAGCATAAGAAAGCACTGACTCACCTGAAAAAGCTTTGATTAATGCTCATGTACTCAAGTACTCTGACCCCACCAAACAGCCCATTATTCAGACAGTTGCTCACAAAGATAGAGGTGAATGTTTGCTACAAGAGACGCAGTCAGTCACTCATGCAGTTGTAACTGACACAGAAACGAACAATGATGTCTTTTTAACCAAAATTGCTAGGGTGAGCTATCATTTACAGGACAACAGTCTCAAAGGGAACTGAAATTTTACACTGCTTCTGTGAACCTCTCTTTGATTTCACTGCACCTTTCCGACAGTGCTTTAGTGGTTAGACCGGGTCAGAGTCTGTTCTGTGTCAAAGCGGATGCCGTATATCTGATTCGCGTAGTAATGCTAAGCGTTATTTATCTCTGTTGGAAGTTAAAGAGCCTACCCTGCAACTCCGCCAGTACGAATCTCAAAGTAAGCTAGAACACTAATTGACTTAATGGAATAAGTGTAATTAGGTCTGCTGCTCATTTCTTACAGTCCATGAGCAATGCTTTTGGACTTCCATTCTGTCAGATAAGGGTTTTTAAGTTGAAAATGACCTTGGAATTGATTTTTTACCAATTCAAAAGCACATTGGCCTGTCCTTTCTCTTTTGTAAAGCTCTGTGTGGACATTTTGATTCGACTGACTGTTAAAGGAGAAGTCCACTTCCAAAGCAAAGATTCACATATAATGTACTCATCCCCTTGTCATCCAAGATGTTCATGTCTTTCTTTCTTCAGTCGTAAAAAAATTATGTTTTTTGAGGAAAACATTTCAGCATTTTTCTCCATATAATGGACTGATATGGTGCCCCGATTTTGAGCTTTCAAAATGCAGTTTAAATGCGGCCTATTTAAATTGTATTATTTTAATGAAAATAACCGATCGTTTCTCTAGATAAGACCCTTCTTCCTCGGCTGGGATCGTTAACAATCGCATTTGGTATCGTTTGAGGCTGCATTTAAACTGCATTTTGGAAGATTAAACGTGGGGCACCATAGCAGTTTCCTGAAATGTTTCCTCAAAAAGCATAATTTCTTTACGACTGAAGTAACAAAGACATGAACATCTTGGATGACAAGGGAAGGGAGTGAGTACATTATATGTGAATCTTCGTTTTGGAAGTGGACTTCTTATTTAAAGAGATGGTTACCCCCCAAAATCAAATTCTATCTTTATTTACTGACCCTCATGTTGTTCCAAACTTATATGTTGTCATTTTATCTGTGGAACCCAAAAGGAGAATTTTTGAAGAATCTTTGCAAAGTTCTTTTCCTTAAAATGTAAATAAAAGCACAGTATCCACCTGTTTTTTTCTGTAAGAGCGGATGCTGCCATTTGTAAATTTGATGGTTTATTCGCATCCAGCTATTTTTAGCACAATTAACAATCATTTTTCTGCTTGATATCGCAAATTGGTGTGACTTACACTCTTAAAAATAAAGATTCTTTATTGGCATCAGTGGTTCTGTGAAGAACCTTGAACATCCATGGAAACTTTCAAATGCAGAAAAGGTTCTTTAAATTTTTAAAATGTTCTCCAAAATGGTTCTTTTAGGAACTGTTCTCTGAAAGGTTCTTTGTGGAACCAAAAATGGTTCTTCTATGGCATCACTGCAAAAACACCCTTTTGGAACCTTTATTTGTAAGAGTGTACCATGTTATTTTAATGTAATTTTAATTCTTGTTATTGCCCTACAGCGGATGATGAACCGTCTCACCCACTATTTTTTATATTTATGATTTATGCAGGGATGCCAAGTCTGTGGTTTTCCTGCGTAATTGCGTTACATTTAAAATGTTTCCACATGTTGATTTTTCCCCTGCAAGGTTAAAGAGTGATACTGAGTAAATTATATCTGACTGAAATGCTTGTTTTGAAATTATTTACTCAACCCAATTTGCATTGTACCAATGATAAAACTGTGTTAGATGACTAGTAGGGAGCCTGTGTGCAGATATGTATGACAATGAACAAGACTTCAAAACTGTAAATAGTTCATTTCTAAATAGTTCAAAAATAAAGGGTTACCATCCCCACATTTTGTTTGCTGGTGTTGTCAGGGTTGCCAGGTTTTCACAACAAAACTTGCCTTTCATTTTATCCCCTGATGATCCCCTGGTAAAAATCATGTGGGTAAAATATGCCTTTTTGGTGGGGTTCCCCTGGTAAAATTTGCATTCCGATGGCTAATTATCACATTTTTGGGGATAGTTTTAACCAGCAGACATGAAAACAACCTGCAGCAACAGTGTTAAAGTAGCCCAATTTGGCAACACTGGGTGTTCTCACGTAGACTTGGCAACCTTGGATCTATTCCTTAGGACAGTGTTTCTCAACCCTGGTCCTGGGCGCCCCCCAACACTGTACAACTTGGGTTATTTTGACCCAGCTGGTTGGGTTAATTTTTTTTTACCAAACATGCTGGGTTATTTTATTTAAGTCAACTATTGTTTAAAAAATATTATATTGCTGGTTTAAAATGGACTGGAACTTACAAAAAAACACACACAGAATTACTAGAGGCAACAGCAATAATCAAAAGATAAACATTTATTATTAAGCAAGAACACATGGACAAAATACAAGACAAACAGATTTTTTTGAGGAGGGGGGTGAATACAGCATAGTTTACAATATTACATACATTTAAACTCGTTTAACAAGCATTTTATACATTAAAAATGTAACATTTAAAAGTAGAATTTTTATTCTAGTGTATTCAACCTGTTCTCTGCAGTCGCTTTTTACTGCCAGTGTGTCGCCGAAATCTGAGCCGGTGAAGGGCTGCCGTTCGCCGGGTTAACTGCGAACTTCAGACCACAGCCTCGTTCACTCGTAGCTGAAAGATGCCGTGACTGACTCCAAAAACTGCCCATAAATGGACATTAGAGAACATATTTTCAGATTAAACTCAGTACAATACCGAATAAAATCTATTCTTTATGCATGGCAAAAGGCGTCTCCATCCTGCGAAACAACCGCTGCTGACGCAGCTGACTGACATCTTGTAATTATGTTGCGTTGTGTAAAATAATACAATTTACAACACAGCAAAGACTTTATAAGTTGGACTTTATAAACAGGACTCAAAAAGCCCACGCTGTGACTGACTGTAACTCAGCAGCTAGGTTGTTTTCAAGACAGGCTTAACCCAGCGGTTGGGTAGAAAAAAAATAACTTGGTGTTAAACATGACCCAGCAACTTAGTTACAAAAAACTACCCAGCACCTGGGTAAAAAAAAATATTAAAAAAAAACCTGATAAAATTACCCAACAAGTTGAACCCCGCATTTGTGTTTAAAAAAATAACCCAGCACCTGGGTAAAAATATAAAAATAACCCAATAACAGGACCTGAAATGGGTGTGTCAGATAAGGGAGACATACAAAATGTGCAGTGTTGGGGGGCACCCATGACCAAGGTTGAGAAACACTGTCTTATAGACTTTAAATATAGTGCAAAAGTCGTATGCATTTTTACTGTAGTTGTAAGACCTAGGTCACCGTGACTGTCGCTATATCAAAATGGTTAATAATAATGCGTGAGCTTTATTGATTGCTAGTATTTTTGTGAGTCAACATCCACCCAATTGCTTGAGCATTAGGCATGGTACATTAGATTGGGGTGGTAACGTGCAGCTGTGCCGTCATAATGACAGTTCCAGTATGACCGTGTGCTCGCCTCGCACTGTCAAACATTAAATATCAGAGAGAGCCCACGCTTGCGTCCATCCCACTAATCAATAAACCCATTTCCAATCCTTCACCACAAAAGCACAAGTGCTATCATTCTCTGTTTATGGACCTGAAAGCACATGGAAAATATACAACATATTAAATAAGCTGCCTCAATGAATGAGATTGTTTTAACTGGCTCACGTTCAGTAATATATGACTGCCACTTCTTAACTTCTACAACATGTAAGACAATCAGCAAATTGTTTGTTTGTTTATTTATGTATTTGTTTTTAAGTAGTCCTTTATAGGTTTGAGTAACATCTGTTTTTAACCTTATTAGAAGAGACTTTTAAGTTCTGTTGTAGCCCTACATCATGCATTATGTGTAGTGTTTAAAAACGTTCTAGTGCTAACAGGTTCCTAACTACAATCAACAAACTGTTAGTAAGTTTACTTGATTAACAAATCAGACAGCTATTTAAGTCCTTAGCAACATGCAAAATTCACATTTTTGTTTTGACAGTGTAATTTCTGGTAAAGTAAAATATGTCTCTTCGAGTAATGTTTCCCTTGTTTCCTAATTTCTTTAATTATTCATAAATCTAAAACTGATTCTTAAAAGTGGGAACCCAAGGAAAATCATACTTTTTAGCTTGCATATAAATTGACGTCATAACTGAACAGCAGCTCTGAGCAGTTAGTTTAATTAATTATTCATCAGTAAATTCGCACACAATTATGCAATGCTAAATTCTGACTCTACAGATTTACAAACGGAAAGCTAAAATACGTCCTACCCGGAAGTATGTTGTTAACTTTTCCGCTAGAATGTGTAAATGGGTCAAAAATGATAACACGGATACAAATTAGATGCATTTTCTTTATGACACTAGCTAGCATACTGTAATTTACTGTTTAACTTAAATAAATTACTTTATTTTCTGGACTGTCTTAAAAAATAATTAAAATACTCACTATGTGTATCTATCCATTCATTAGGTTATACAGTCAAACCAAAAATTACACAGACATCAGATTATAATTTTTTTTTTTACTGGTGGGTACAGGACACTATAGTTCATTTATGTAAGTGAGGATAACAAAATAAAGTAAACTGTGACATATTATACCCAAAAATTGTTCATACAGTGGACTACCAGTAAAAGTGATACAAATTTGGGACCAAATATTATTAGGACACTTTGACCTGACCATGTGTTTTTTTCTTTAATTGCTAATGTGACCTTTTTACACCACAGACTGAACAAAATTAAGCATTGTTGATAGTTGTGGTTGATTGTAATCCATTACATACCTTTCTATCAAAATTATCTGACATTATCAAGATGAATTTGTTCTGACACAGATAAACTCTGAGTTCTTGTCATATTTTATTACCATTTTCTAAACAATAGCAAATAAACTGTGATAATGTGAGAAATGCTGAAGGTGTCTGAATAAATTTTGGTTTGACTGTATGTTCAGCATGTTATCAAGCAGTCATTCATTTTCATTTCACTACCGTAAAATCTGAATTTTAACACGGCTTAGTCGTTTATAACGAAAAACCAAAAGTCTCAGAAGACGCTGCATATCTTTGTAGTTCTTCCAACAAAACGTTTGTGAAACAAGGCTGATTGTATCCCAGCACAAACCAATTATATCCCCGAGGTCTGTCCGTTATCCCTCCCCCTTCCCCCTTTCTCTCTCTCTCTCTCTCTCTCTCTCTCTCTCTCTCTCTCTCTCTCGCTCTCTCTTTCCCAACTCTCCCATGAGCTTTCACACACACTCTCCAGCACACACATCCCCCTCCCCTCTCATTGTACTTCGCTTTCCTTTGCCCACTCTCTTTCTACAACAAACATGGCCGCTAAATCGGATGGAGAAGCCGTGTGTGAGAGCGCTTCTCGGTGTCTGCTTGGCCCTGAGCAGAGCGCGGCTCCTCTGCACCCTCGCGCCGAGAAGCGCTTCTCGCTGCTGGACTGCTGCTGGGTGCTGTGCGCCCTCCTGGTCTTCTTCTCCGACGGAGCCACCGACCTGTGGCTGGCAGCGGACTACTACTTGAGGCGGGACTATTGGTGGTTCGGGCTCACGTTGGTGTTCGTGGTGGTTCCCTCCGCGGTGGTTCAGGTGTTAAGTTTCAGGTGGTTCGTGTATGATTACTCGGAGATGAGTGCGTCCCCGAACGGGGACGGATGCGATTTCAGCACCAAGGACAGCGACCGGCGGAACAGCAGCGGCAGAACCCTGCCTGCGAACGGCACACGGAAATGCTGCAGAGTGTTCGTGTGGTTCTTCCAGTCCATCATCCACATCTTGCAGCTCGGCCAGGTCTGGAGGTAAGATGCATTACGTCTAATATCCAGAACTTCTCCCAGAGCTCTGGGCATTCTGTGTTCCTTTCCTTCCATAGTGTCTGTTTTCTTGGAATGGATGTGTCTCTTATTGTGGCTCTCATGCTTGGTGATGCTTTGGGAGCAGATGGAAAGAGCTGCATCCCTGTCTGTCTACATCCCGGCTTGCTTCTCTTGGCTGCGCGTCTGTGCTGGTTGCCAGCATTGATGGTGTGCCAAGGTGGACAGAGCGCCCGGTGCCATCACTGGTGGCCCCACGGTCACATCACCCTCAGGTTGTGTTGAAATGGATGTTGTATTTGGCTTATGTTCACCATGTCCTTTGGAGCACAACAATTAAGTAATAAGAGCAACTCAGTGTCCAATAAACATGCATTCTGATTCTCAAGACATCTGTGCTGTGCGCCGGCACCTGAATGTGTCCAATAAATCCTAAAACAGGGTCTGAACTCACATTTTAATTTTCTTTTACCTTGTGTATTTTCTTACATTGTTTAGAAGGATGATGAGTTTTCACACAGTCATTATGTTGCATTTAAATGTGCACTAAAGCATCATATAAATAAAACTTATTTCCCATGCAAAGTGGTTTCTACATAATTATGTTGATAGTGGGAATTTATATTTTGCATTTAGCATTGCTTTTCCCTCCCGTCCGCGCCCTATCAGAACAGAACCTCTGTATTAAGAGACAGAATGTGCTTGTATCTTCTCAAAACGACAGCGAATCTTGCAAGAATAGTCTACAGATTTAGAAATAACTGAAAAGTCTAAGCCCTCTTCAGACAAAACAGGCATTGTGCAACCCTACAGGTTCATTACTGGCTAAGTACAGAGAGTACAGACAACTTCCAGGCCGGTTTTCTCTGGGGAGGATCATAACTCATTCTTGCTTTGCCTGTTTGCCTTCATCCTTTTGTTTTAGGCTTTCTGTGGAGGGCTTCCAATTGTTTTCTCTGTTCTTGGCGAAGTTATCAAAAGTGCCAAGGCCGGTTTGTGAGCATCATATGCTCTTCAGGACGACGCAGTCAACTGTAATAGGGAAACCGAGTCAAAAGACGTTGTTTTATTTGTGCTTTGTGGCTTTTGTGTTTCTCGAGGCCTGGAATGGGTATGCAGCATGTTTGTGAGAGAAACCAGACGGGCATTTGAGGGACAGAGCAGGTTTGTTTTGCTAATGACATTTGAGCTCTATAGGCATTGCTGAAAGCGCCCTGAGGAAAGAAAGCATCTGAGGAATGCTTTTCCCTTGTCAGATGCTGCGCTTCTTTATTCAAGAGCAGGGACAGAGGAAGCGATTCACTCCCACATGTGTGTGAGTGTTTTACTGGTAGTTAAGTGCTGAATTATTAACACAGGGCCAGGGAGGACTGTGTGTCTCAGTGATTGTGTGGGAGAGGATATAGCATTTCCTGTCATCGTTCTCCGCAACAAATTCCTGTTACCTCTCTTTCCTTCTCTCTCACTCTCGTTCTGTCTCTCGCTCTCTTTACCTCCCACTTGAATTCTCTAAATATGATTTATTATTGTGAACAGTTGTAACTGGAATGCTGAATATTTGCATGGGTTGGTGGGTATGTCTGTGTGTGAGAACTTTTTTTCTTCTGTCAGCCGTGAACATGTGAAATCAGCGCCCAAAAAAGTCCTCAAAAATCTTAGCAGATTTCATAGCATCATTCCTAAAGATCTTGAATGTTTGTTTATTAAATATTTTGGATATAGCAATGGTTATGCTAGCAGATATTTCATGCTGCATTTATACAGCATCTTTAAATCTATTATGCAGATTCCCCCTGAAAAAATATGAAAAATTCTATCTGTATCTCATTTGCCTATAGAGTTGAGATTTCATCTCCGAAAATGTATTCTTTTTTACACATACAGTACTAGATATTTAGCATTATGAATAGTATTAAAATAACAAAATAAAATACAAGTATACATTATATATATATATATATATATATATATATATTACCTTATATTTTATTTAAAAATAACAAATTCAATACAGTGGTGGGTTCCTGTTTCCGTGTGTCATGGGTTTGATATCCAGGGAACTGATAAAATCTATCTTGAATGCATAGGATAAAAGCTATGGATAAAAGTGTCTGCTCAATGCATAAATGTCAGTGACAAATATAGATTCTTTATAACTGCTTCTACTGAGATATTGGTTTCTGTGCTTTGATTGACTGAGACATGATGGGAGAAGAATAGAACGGAGCTTTTTATTCTTGTGAAGAATGATTGTCCGCTGTCTTTAGAAATATTGACACTCAAAATGACAAGCCCTATACTGTCTGTCTTCTTAAATTAACTTCAAAAAATCATGGCATCCCTAATATTTTTTTTTATATATTATTTATACACTACCAGTCAAAAGTTTTTGAACAGTAAAATTATAAATGTCTCTTCTGCTCACTAAGCCTGCACTTATTTGATTTAAAGTAAAACAGTACATTTTTAATAATATTTTTACTATTTAAAATAACTGCTTTCTTTTTTAATATATTTTAAAATGTAATTTCTGTGATTTCAAAGCTGAATTTTTAGCATCATTGATTCAGTCTTCAGTGTCTCATGATCCTTCAGAAATCATTCTAATATTCTGATTTGCTGCTCAAGAAACATTTATTATTATTTTATTATGTTGAAAACAAACAAGTAGAATTTAAGACATTCTAAATGCCTTTACATCACATTTGATCAATTTAAAGCATCCTTGCTAAATAAAAGTATTAATTTCTATCATTTCTTTCCCAAAATACTGATTCCAAGCTTTTGAATGGTATAGTGTATAATGTTACAAAAGCTTTTTATTTCAGATAAATGCTGATCTTTGGATCTTTCTATTCATCAAAGAATCCTGAAAAAAAAACTGTTTTAAATATTGATGATAGTAATAATACAAAAAAAATTTTCTTGAACAGAAGGTCAGCATATTAGAATGATTTGTGAAGGATCATGAGACACTGAAGACTGAATCAGTGATGCTGAAAATGTAGTTTTAATCACAGGAATAAATTACATTTTAAAATATATTCAAATAGAAAGCAGTCATTTTAAATAGTAAAACTATTTCTTTTGCTATATTTTGGATCAAATAAATACAGGCTTGGTGAGAATTCTTTAAAAAACATTAAAAAACTTTTGACTGATAGTATATATATATATATATATATATATGTATGTATAATGCCACTGGTTGGGAATCACTGTTTTAGAGGTCATATTCACTGGCCTAATTTGTGAATGTGTGTGTGCGTTTATTTGCACAGTATCATGTCACATTAGGACATCTGTGCAGTGTTTCTGATGTTTCTGTTGTCTCCGATAAAATACATGTGACCTGATCTCAAACTGACGTATTCACAGCAACACCTCGGTGGACTTGGCAGGTTGACAGTATTTTTGAATATCACTAGTCAAATGCACAACATCTAGCACTACTCTAGCAGTCATAAAGAGCAGATTAAAGAGGCACAAAGCAACTGAGAACATTCAGTTATTGGAAATTCTGACTCAAGGAGAGATCAATGCACGCCACATATACATAAACCAGAACTGGAAGAGCCTGAATCAGCTGCAGAGGGCTGGAACTAGATTTACAAAGCAAGCCGAATCAACAGAGTTGTCCCTAGATCAGTTATTACATGAAGCATGTGGTGTCTGAGATCACAGCTTAAGGATGTATCGCTGATCCTTGATCGGTCACTTACAATAGCTGAGATCGTATGCTCATTTTATTTCGATTCATCGCAGATCAGTGAATAGATCATGGTGAATTTATCTTGTCATGTTATATTTTGCAGAGGTCTATCTATCATTCTATCGTTCTATCTGTCAATCTATCGTTCTATCTATCGTTCTATTACTCTATCGTTCTGTGTATCATCTATCTATCTATCTATCATCTATTGTTCCCTCTGTCGTTCTCTCTATTGTTCTATCATCTTTCGTTCTTTCATTCTATCTATCTATCTATCATCTATTTATCTATCTATCTATCTATCTATCTATCTATCTATCTATCTATCGTTCTATCGTTGTATCAATCGTTCTATGATCATCTATCGCCATATCATCTCTATCTATCTATTATCTATCTATCTATCTATCTATCTATCTATCTATCTATCTATCTATCTATCTATCTATCTATCTATCTATCTATCGTTCTTTCATTCTGTCATTCTATGTATCATCTATCTATCTATCTATCTATCTATCTATCTATCTATCTATCTATATCTATCTATCTATCGTTTTTTGTTCTATCTATCTATCTATCTATCTATCTATCTATCTATCGTCGTTATATCGTTTTTTGTTCCTATCTATCTATCTATCTATCTATCTGTCTATCTATCTATCTATCTATCGTTCTTTCATTCTGTCATTCTATGTATATCATCTATCTATCTATCTATCTATCTATCTCATCATATCATCTATCTATCCTATCTATCTATCTATCGTTCTATCGTTCTATCTATCTATCTATCTATCTATCTATCGTGTCATCTATGTATCATCTATCTATCTATCTATCGTTCTTTGTTCTATCTATCTATCTATCTATCTGTCTAGATCTATCTATCTATCGTTCTTTTGTTCTATCGTTCTATGTATCATCTATCTATCTATCTATCTATCTATCTATCTATCGTTCTTTCATTCTATCTATCATCTATCTATCTATGTTTCGTTCTATCTATCTATCTATCTATCCATCTATCTATCTATCTATCTATCTATCTAACTATAGTTCTTTCATTCTATCTATCATCTATCTATCTATCTTTCGTTCTATTGTTCTATGTATCATCTATCTATGTATCTATCTATCTATCTATCTATCGTACTGTAAACAAAAGTAAAATGTATAAAAAGAACCTCTACATAAACTGAATGAAATGCTAAAATGCTTTTGAGATGCTTTCACTTTCTTTTTTTTTGTCTCAGTGACTTACAACTTCATTGCGGCTGTTGTAAAAATAAATAAATTTTAATGTCACACACCATTAAACACATATCAGTTTAGCTTCCGCCTAGGCGAATAATAACACTAGGGACCTGTGACTCTACACATATTTTTTAAAATGAATAGGCTGACAGTTCAAACTTTGAAGTGCTTTGTATTTTTGACTTTAATGAACACAGCAACAAATCCAGTGAGAAATGTGCAATGTCCAAAAAGAAAATAAAATAAATACAAAAATCTGAAAATAGTTGAAAAAAGAATGTTTTACTATTTTATACAAATGAACTGTACAATAAATAGTGCAAAAATAAATATTTAATAATATTTATTTAAAAATAAATAAATACAATTTTAAATTATTAAAAATAGCATTGCAATAGAAAATACAAACATGTTTCACATAGGATATTTATCACTGAGAAGATTTACATTAGTTTCAACATACATTTTTTAACACTGTATACTGCTGTTCAAAAGCTTGAGGTCATTTTTTATGTTTTCTTTCTATTAGAATATGTTTTAAAAGTAATTTATTTCTGTGAAATTACTCAGTACTCTAGTAATCAGTGTCACATGATCCTACAGAAATCATACTAACATGTTGATTTTGTGCATTTTTTATTTTTATCAGTTCTGAAAATAATTTTGTGCATCTTAATATTTTTGTGGAAACTTTAATGATTTTTTTGATGAATATAAAGTTCAAAAGAACAACATCTATTCTCAAATAGAATTCATTTGTAACATTCTAAATGTCTCTGCTATAACTTTTGTCAAATTTAATGCTTGATAAATAAGCATTAAATAAATGTCTAAAAAATATCATACTGACCTCAAACTTTTGAATGGTAATGTATACTAAAACACTGAATGAATGAATGAATGATTGATTTATATATTAGCATTTATAGCTGTTTGGGTGTTCGACCTTAAAATAAAGACTGAGTCCTATATGGTTTTAATCGTTACCTTCAATCCGGAGTGATTCTGCATTGTACCGTGTGGTTCACAACCATCAGTACTGTATGTAAGCCGCTAGACTACATGAGAGGCTCCTTTAAGGCTACACAAAGTTTCCATTGTTTTAAACAACACGTTTTGCCAAACTGAAGTAAAGGCTTAGTTGGACCTGTTTTAACACTCCAGACACAGGCACACACAGATGCACTCAAGCACAAAGCAGCTGTTGTGATATGTGTGTTGCAGGTGTGTGAGGCAGTGGAGTGTATCCGCTGGGCCATTAAGGGAGTTGATGGGGATATTCTCACTGAGCTGAAGGCATTACACCGCAGCCGGCGTGCGTGAGGAGCATTTTAAAGGAGAAAACACCTCACCTATCTCAACTACACACCTCAAAGTGACATTTTCCCAGGGCCGGGAATGGAGAAAATAATTCCTTGTTAGATACGGCCGTCATTAAGAACAGGTTAGAGGACGGGAGGTTGTCTTTTGTCTCCTCTCCCCTGCCATCCCTCCATCCACTTGTCAGTCCCGCCGTCTCGTTCCTTTCCTAAAGATCCCGATGCTGTCTATCTTGTTGGAGCTGACCCAGTTCTTCACAGCAGATGCTGGAAAAATACTCACAATGGAGTGACAGATACACTGTGTGTGTGTGTGTGTGAAGAGAGGCGAGCGTTCGCAGGTTTCCTAAACACAGCAGCTGAATATAGATTATGCTGAGTGCTGTTTGTACTGTATGTGAATGCCTCTGTGTACCGATCTGCTTGTCAGAGTGAGTTAAAGAGAGTTTTTGCCAGCAGATGTGTGTGAGAGTGGATTTAGGGACTGTACTTACATCCAGGGATGTTATTCCAACTTTGGCGAGGATATACAGTATTGATTTCAATACTGGATGTTTGTTAGAGCTGGAAGGGTCTTCATCTCAGGATGTACACTAATGCTTATAGCATGTGTTCTGTGGCAGCTTTATATGTGTATGTATAGAACTGGAAAGTATAGCACACAAGGATGGACTAAAACAGTATGTTTTAGTATTGTTAAATATTTGTATATATATGTTAAATATCCATTTCTTGCAGACAGACTGCATATACAATTGAAGTCAAAAGTTTACATACCCCTGGAAGAATCTGCAAAATGTTAATTATTTTACCAAAACAAGAGTGATCATACAAAATGCATGTTATTTTTATTTAGTACTGACCTGAATAAGATATTTCACATGAAATATGTTTACATATAATCCACAAAAGAAAATAATGATTTAATTTATAATTTAGAAGAATGACCCTGTTTAAAAGTTTACATACACTTGATTCCTAATACTGTGTTGTTAACTGAATGATCCACAGCTTTTGTTTTTGTTTAGTGATAGTTGTTCATGAGTCCCCTGTTTGTCCTGAACAGTTAAACTGTCCACTGTTCAGGTCCCTGTGAAATCCTTCAGGTCCCACAAATTCTTTGGTTTTTCAGCGTTTGTGTATTTGAACCCTTTCCAACAATGACTGTATGATTTTGAGATCCATCTTTTCACACTGAGGGACTCATATGCAACTATTACAGAAGGTTCAAACACTCACTGATGCTCCGGAAGTAAATACAATGCATTAAGAGCCGGGGGGTGAAAACTTTTTGAACTTAAAGATCAGGGTCAATATAACTTATTTTGTGTACTGGGAAACATTAAAGTATCTTCTGTAGCTTCTGAAGGGCAGTACTAAATTAAAAAAATTATGACATTTAGGCAGAATAAAAAAAATGTAGATACATCTTCCACTTGTAGCAGAAAGATGCCGTGACTGACTCCAAAACCTGCTCATAAACAAATGGTACTGACATTAGAGAATATATTTTAACATCAAATTAAATGAAACTCAGTACTATAAGGAATAAAAACCTTAAAAATCTATTTTAAGTGAAGTGTATACAAACCTTTATTTCGCTAAAGAAGTGCACCAAATCGGCAGCGTTGAGAACCGTTCTCTCCTGCACTCTGACAGTAACCCAGCCGCTGGCAGGTTTGCCAGGTTTTTACAACAAAACCCGCCCAATTGCTACTCAAAACTAGCCCAATTGCATGGTAACCAGGGGGTAAAATACACATTTTTTGGCAGGGTTGCCCTGGTAAAATTCACATTCCATAGGCTAAATATCATGTTTCAGGGAGTGCTTTAGTCCACGGACATGAAAAACAACCCACGGCAACAGTTTTAAAGTAGCCCAGTTCGACTTCGCAACACTGGCAAGTGGGTTGTTTCGTCAGAGACAGTCTCAACCCATCGGTGGGGTAAAAAGGGTATAAGGGTAAAAATGACCCATCAGCTTAGTTACAGAAAAACTCCCCAGCACCTGGGTAAAAAAAAATATTACCAATAACCCAATAAAATGACCCAACAAGTTGAATTCAGCATTTTTTAGAGTGTACACCCAACCCCAACCAATAAACACCCATGAGGCACTTTATTTTACACTTTTCAATTATTTCCTTAATTTTATTTAAAGTAAACACCTTTCCAATCTGATATGTGATATAAAATGGGAGAAGAATGATTTCAGCAAAAGGCGGATTTGAATTTGGGTCGATCGCAGCAAAAAATCACTTCAACGCGCTTTACTATCTACTCCACTGGAGTCATTGTTCAGCAGGCATCTTTTGTAATGTTGACTAGCCCAATCACACATTGGTTGGTGGAGTTAGTGTAAACAGCCTCTGCCAACTAGGCAGGCTATTTGCACTTAGAGTAAATAGACACTCTGTTGATAAAATAAATGTTTTTAGAATCTTTAAATCAAAACCTTTTTCAGAAATTATGTATTTTTGCAAAAACATAATTTGTATTTTTGAAAGTTTAAACTATTTTTTAAAAACATTTTCTTTTCATCATCTTGGGCATAGTTTGCTGTTATTGACCCAGCTTCTTTATGGATTCATTCTGGCAGGTCATCAGAGCTTACAGGATATGTTTTGTTTTATGGATGCACACAGGACATGGGGTCAACCAAGTCGCAGTGAAACTTTATGAAGCGTTTCATTTAAAAGGCAACTCATGAATGTTTGTGTGTTTAAGAGGCGACAAGTTATTTACTGTCTCTATTAATCTATCAATCAAACAACAATCTGTCTCTGGCAGGAAATGGCTTTTTTACAAACAAGTTTTTTTTTTTAAATTTTAATCTCTTTTGATTGTCCTTGACTGATAAATGGGTTACGCTTTAGAGTTTAATATCAGCAGGAGGACACACATTGATTTACCTGTTTGCTCCAATGGTGTCTGTTTTCCCTGTGCAATTACACCTGTCAGTTGTATTGCTGTGATCTGATTGGCTGTGACAGTTCTGGGCAGCGCCACTGTTTTGAACATCTGGATCAGCTATGACCGAAGGTTAATTATGTTTATCTAAACACATTTATACATACTCAGAGAGCCTTTTTCAGGTTTTGTTATAGTGATAGATTGTGACCCGTTTCTGATGTGGAAAAAGAGTTAAATCCAACAGATGGTGAAAAAATGATGCCTCACTCTGTCAGCTGGTGTTGATATTCAACGCTGTGTCCTAAACTACCAAAATAAAAAAGAAACTTTGAGACATGAGCAGCATAGATGTATTATAAATCAACATTCACCCCATGAAGCCCCTCTGTTTTTCTGTTATTTTGTTTTTGTGCTCTTCACATCTTCTCTGTTTTATATCTTTTTCAGCTGTGGTGTCTCCCCTGTGGCGTCACATGACATATATCTTATCTCTGTCGTTAAACTCTGGAAGGAATGGAGAAAGAGCAAGAGTACGAGAGAAGCGCTGGCTGTTCTCTCGGGGGAGAAATGTAGAGAGCTGTGCATTGTAAGGGCATTTTAATTTCTGTTCTGAGTGAAAGATTTCCCGATTACTGAACGAGTGTAATAATGTCACATCAGGAGAGGAAGGGAAGAGAATCTCCCCAGGTGCGTAACCTCTCTTTGACTCGGTTACTTGCATATTCATTTATGATATGTATATTCATGCTGATCAGGGCAAGAGGTTTAATAGAGTCTTCCTCTGATCCTGTCTTCTGTTTTTTTTTTTGTTTTGTTTTTTTGTGGACTGTGCTGAAAAGCTTGAGTTGAGAATAGACCTGACACTGGGGTTATCTGTGAGAGCCAGCTCAGAAAAATTGGAGGATAATGTGCAAATAAAGATGTTACAGAAGACTGAATAACCAGACTTTTGACTGTCACCTTTACAGTTTATTTTGGTCAAGAACTTCATAAAACAGAACCTGCTTTTTCACACTGCTTTTTATTTGTGTCTGTATGCACACGTGGTAGATAGACAAATGTGTGCCTTGTCTCACTTTTTTCAGCATCTCACACCTAAATGCTGCATTTAAGATTCTCAAGTGCTGGTAGCTGGTATTTTTATGAACCACCATGGACCCGACCCTAGTAAAAAAGTAATAGATTTAAAATGCATTTATTTTATACTAAGTGTACTTTAAGTCTATTAACATAATTAGTGACATATCGCACAAGACTAACTGATATAAAAATTGTAATTAAACTTTATTTGCAGTACTACTTGTGCACAATGCACATTTCTTAATTTTAAGCCTATTATTAATGTCACTGTTGATGAGGATTATATGATCTTTAAATAATATCAGTCTTTAAATCCAAAATATTTAAACTGTATCTAAAGTATACTTGCAATAGTTCCACTTTGGCACAATCAAATATACTTAAGTATATCTTTAGTTGGACTTAAGCACTATACTTCCGCACAATTAAAGTGTGTTAAATACAAATTTAGTTGTTCCAATTTGGCAGACTTTAAATATACCCATTTAGTATACAAAAAGTTCAACTGCAGTATGTAAATACTGTAAATGTATTTGTAGAATACTTGAAATAAATGTATTTTAAATACATTTTAGAATATTTATTTTTCACTAGGGGAGTTTCAGCTAAAAAAAATTTCTGTTCTACTGAAGCAAAATTTCACCTAGGGTAAGTAATTAATAGCAAATTTAATTTTGGGGGGTAAGCTATCCCTTCAGTATGTTTTAAAAACTCTTGAATAATATTAAATTATTATTTTTTAAAACCTTTAAATCTGATGTGAATACAACGTGAATAACGTGAAGACATTTCTAACTATTTATCGCAGGCATTTAAAAAATCTGTTATTTCATTCAGAAAAATAATGAAAACATATTGGAAATAAATGAATAAATAAAGTGTGGTGTTTTTGTCAAAATTTAATGATAACAAGGTTCACGAGGAGCACAATCAGATAATCAACCAGTTCGGCACAGGTGTAACTCGCCTAGCTAATCATCCGAACTAGCATAGTCATATATATATGCAAGCAGCCAACTTACCTCTATCATTCAACAGTTTTCCGGTATCCCCTACCACCCCAACTCCTCACTCTTAATCTATTCTCATCCCATACTTGGGATGGGGGGAGTTCTCTGGGTTCGGGCCATATTCCGGGCTCGGAGCCCTCCCCCAGGACAGCACGCCAAAATATGCTTACTATTTGCTCAACCAGATTAGATGTAAGGGTGAACTTGTGAAATGTAAATTCATGTCTTAGTCACATTTTCCTGGGTAAATAAAAACAGCAAGTAACTTTGCAACTGCATGTCAGCTAGTCATTAGAGTATTAGTAGACTGTCTGCTTAATATCTTCTAAACTTATTCTACTAACCCTAAACCTAACCTAACAGTCTGCTCTGAGAGTTAGTAGACATGTAGTTGCTAATTAATTAGCTGAGAATTAGCTGACATGTAGATGCAATGTTACTTATGGTTAGTAGAATGTCAGAAGTGGACTATCAAAATAAAGTGTAACCTATTCTATTTATTAAAGCCAAATAGGAATCTCATCAATTTAGTGTTTTTAAGTATTTTACATTTATTTCAAAACAATAACTCAAGACAGTAACAATTTCAGCAATATATTTTATATGTGAACTTATGTTTAGCTATTCTGTTTAATAGTTAACTTTGGTCACACTTTATTTTAAGGTCCAGTTCTCACTATTACAGTTTTTCTCCATTGGTTTGGCTCATTTCTTGAAACAGAAATTACATTCTCAAAATTCTAAGATCATTTGGCAAAACAGTGTTACAGTTTAGCACAACACTATAGCTCACTTGCAAAAGCTCATATCTCTCCAAAAACAGTTCACTCATGCATCAAAACTAAATTCCTTTCCCATATAAAAAGTCAGTGCCACAAAAATGGCAAATATCCTTCTCAATTGCTTTGGCTCATTTCTTGAAACAGACCGGAGATTCTCAACACTCTTGGTGCTTTTGCCAAAATAATGTGGATGGTTCGGCACAACACCATGGTTCACCTGCAACAGCTCATACCTTTCCCAAAACAGTTCACTCATGTGTCAAAACTAAATTTCCTTCTCATTTAAACAGTCAGTGCCCCCAAAATGCTTTGTCCCTTTGGCATTGTGTAAGCACTGCAAGTCAAAATGTTTAGATGTTTTGTCACTATGGCAAAGGACCACTAAAATATCCCTCATGTCCACCTTACAGTCTTAGCCCAGTCCTTCATTGACACTGGTTACTGTACTGTTTTTGTCTAGCTAACAGAATACAATTGTGTATAAAACTGAAAAAAAGAAATAGGATTTTAGGGTAAGAGTAGCCTCCAAGGTTTGACGTCACACATTGCACTCATACTGCCAAGGAAATGGTAACTCCTTTTTTTATTGTAATGATCAACCACACACAAAGTAACTTCCATATATCAGAGCAAAAAGAAACTGTATACAGCATAATAAACTGTAATATAAACACACAAACAAAAAACTAGAGTGCTATAAATAAAGCTGGAGTTTCATAACAGTTCTTCACTGCCCGCCGTCCTCACCCTCCTGACCATCCACACGCTGCAGCCTGTGTGGCCACAGATTCTCGTCCACATCACAGCGTATATTCTCCCTTGCGATGGAACGAGGGAAGAAACGGCGTGAATGTCGCAACCATCCCCTACAATGATCTCCTGTTATATCTTCACATGCAGCGTCCATTGCATGGAGCAGGGACCTCTGATCTTGAGCCCGATGCTCATACACTCTCCACCTCCAAGCGGAGAAAAACTCCTCAATAGGATTGAGGAAAGGAGAGTAAGGTGGTAGGAACACCATGACCATCCTTGGATGGGTAGTAAACCAGGCCCTGATGAGCGGGCCACGGTGGAAATTCACATTGTCCCATACAATGACATATTGTGGTAGGTGAGGCCCTACAAGACCTCTCTCATTTTCAGGGATCAAATCAAAATGAAGGCGGTCCAAGAAGATGAGGAGCTTCTGTGTATTGTATGGGCCAAGACTGGGGATGTGAGTGGCCACACCATTCTCAGATATGGCAGCACACATAGTTATATTGCCCCCTCTCTGGCCTGGGACATCCACTGTGGCCCGGTGGCCAATAATATTACGGCCACGTCTTCGGCCCTTGGCCAGGTTGAAGCCAGCTTCATCCACAAACACAAGGATGTGAGGGGTCTCGTTTCCTTCCAATGCCATTATTCTCTACAATAGTGAAAAAAAACATCAAATCAGTCATACAGAAAAGTCATACATACAGTTACAGACAATTACATAGGAATGTTCTATGTTCTCCAAAAGTTCAGTATACTACAGGCCACTACTCCAGTGGTTCCAAACCTGGGGTACATGTACCCCTGTGCAGAGGTAGTACAGGGGGTATTTGACAGAAAGGGGAGGGGGGAAATCATCAATGATAGACTTACTGAAATGTTACAGTAAAACCCACAGTATTAGATTTACATGGGAGGCCGTAATTGCAGCTCTTTAACCCTTTTTCTTATTTTATGTTATATTCCTCAAAATAAGGATTATACTGATAATTGCATCATATAGTAAGCTGCAGTTTTTAGGCAAAATGTTGAAGTCAGATAAATCAAATACTTTCATCCTGGATGACCTGGATACACAAATCAGGTAAAGTGGGTACTGAAGCCAAAAAAGTTTGGGAACCACTGCTTAATTGTAAAAAGGTTATAATGATGGACAACCAGTAACTGACTTACATGTACATACTGGTACCGCAGCTCTTTCACTCTATCAGAGTTCCTCTCAAATGGTACCCTATAAATTTGCTTCATTGTCATCTGATGCTTCTTCAATGTCCGGTCAATTGTGGAGATGGTTATAGAGTTGACATTTTGGAATATGGCATTATCTTGTAGGATTGCAGCGCGGATCTGTCTCAATGTGATGGCATTATTTGCCATCACCATGTTACAGATCTCTTGTTCTTGTTGTTCATTGACAAGTTGTCCTCTGCCACCCATGCAAGGTTGTCGTCCAATCCTAGATATAGAATTCAATGGACACTTCATTCGTACTGTATACCTTATGTATTCCTCACAGAATGTAATTGTATTGTTGTTTTACACACAAGCACACACACAGTGTGCAGTGTCCTGTCCTATACAACATATAATTCCATCATTCACTGACTACATACCTGTTTTCCCTGCGAAAGGTTTGGATGATGGAGGAGACTGTAGAGCGAGGCACATTAGGCTGCACTCGGCGACCTGCCTCCGCCATTGTGAGGCCATGGTTGATGACATGGTCTAGTTTCACCTGACTGTCAATTGCTGTAATAAATTGTAATCAAATGTTCCAAGGATTCACCTACTGTATGGTATTCATGGTATTATGGTCTTGACTAATTTTGACAATTGAACAGACTATTGTGCATGTGATGACTTATACAATGAAATGACGCTGACACATTTTGGAGAGAACAACCATTAGACTGGGAATTAACAATCAGTTTAGATCAACAAGATCTATTCACTTGGAAATTGTGCTAAATGTAGGCTATCTGTACTTAATCATTTGCAAAGATGTACTTAGACATTTGCAATTTGATGAAATGAATGAGAAATTCAATTCTGTTGTGAACAATTGCCAAGTGGTTTGGAGGTTTGTCCATGTTGTTTTGAGAATGTAGTTTCTGTTTCAAGAAATGAGCCAAACCAATGGAGAAAAACTGTAATAAACCATTAACTATGGCTTTTGCCTCAATTAACTCCTAAATTAAAAATATGCTTATTATTAATAAACAGCCATTATGTTAATAATAGGTATGCTAATACGTAACTAGTCAACCATGAGAACTGGTCCCTATACAAAAGTGTTATTGCAACTTTTTTCCATTTTTAAATTTTTGGATCATCGGTCATCAAAGCTTGGTAAATATTGGTTACAGATTTACTTTAAATTCCACCAAGCTGATTACTCACTAAAACCTCCCACAGATCATGTTTTCAGGCTATTTGATCTTTTTTGTCATAACAAAGTGGTTATATCTAAGTGTGTGAGTTGTTTACTTACTTCTTAAAATTAGTCTTTCCATTAACGCCATTATATTGTTTCAGGCGGGATTTATCACATGAACCAATCACAGCTGATCATGACCAGACATATCCAATCATATCATGATAGAGGCATTGCCTCCATTTACGTAACTTTCCCTCATTCATTCTCAGTTACCCCCCACCAAACCCACCGCATTCTTTCGTGCAGGATTGCCCAAACTTAGTCCTGGAGGGTCAGTGCCTTGCTGGGGTTAATGTTTAGCTAATCAAGCTCTTACTAGGCATACTAGAAACTTCCTGGCAGGTGTGTTGAGGCAAGTTGGAGCTAAACTCTGCTGGACACCGGCCCTCCAGGACCAAGTTTGGGCACCCCTGCTTTAAGGGGTCTGTTGAAACTCAGTGGGCTCAGGGGAGGTAACTTTACCTGCTGGTGTTGCTGTTGGGCAATGTTTCTTTAGAAAAACGAGTGATTTATATACTTTTTAATGTTATATTTTGTCATATTGACATTTTTGACACTATTTTGAGAAGGCACTGCCTCGCTTGCCTCCTCGGAGAAAATGCCCCTAATATTAAATATTAAACGCAACTGCGCTGCACCTCACAATTTCAGAAAACGTCTGTACCCTTACTCCCAATAGCTGCCAGCCAACTGGATTGGAGATGCTACTGATAGTGGCAGTTTAGTGTGCAGTACACATCAACTGTCTGAGGCTGAAACTACAAAACATAGCATCCCAAATGCTTTAGACACTCTTCAAAGGGTGTAGCTTTGTGGTTGCTAAGTGGTTACTTGCTGGCCAAGAGCTTAACAACATATCTTAATGATATTCAAGTCCCTAGACATAGCACAGCTTCATTCGTGTCAGTACCAATAAATGCATTATAGTGTAGTACAAAGGGTTAGAGATTTGTCCCATTGAGAAGTATTAATAGTCATGCTTCCTTCAGCAGGCACCACTAATTATTTCCAACAATAACCACCGAACACAAGGCCCATTAGTCACGCTATCGATTTGACGTAATGTTTAAAATGACCAGTGTCCCTCGATCACACTGTCCTCCACTTTCATAGTCTGATTTGTCTAAAGAGCCTCTGATTTAACAATTCAACTACCCGCTCTCTCTGGCCCCCTGATGAATGCATTGAATTTCTTTTTTTCTCTTGCGCTCGCCTCATTTTTCTCCACCACTTCAGAGGGTCAGGGATGAAAAATGGAAAACAGAAGAATAGTCTGTTCTAGTTATTTTCCTGAGCAGGCACAGAGCTGGAGGAGAAGATAACTCCGTAGAGGTGTGACATCCCAAAATAATGCCACTGTTTCCACAAGCCATAATCAGCGGTTTTCACAAGCACTTTTTAGCTCAGTGTGTCACAGTATGTAGAGTTTTACCCACAACAGGGTTTCTTTTGTATGTTTTAAGAAAACAGTGTTGGTTGGTTATGAAGGGAAACCAATGCGTCAGAGATGGAGTTTCTTTCCTGACATCTTAATCTTGATCTCGCAGTCATTGCGCTTTGAACTGCTTCTTACCACAAGTACAGGAGCGTCGATTTAACAGACGGTTGTTTGAAAATAGGCCGTGGTGAGATATACATTGATTTATATATAAATATAGTGGGATACACATATATTTTAAGAGCGGGGAGGCGATACAAGGCGGCAGAGTTATTCCCATCGCTGCCGAGTTTGCTGTGGAAGCATTTTCACAGGCCAAACAATACAGAGTGAAGAGTCTGCATTTCACACAATGCCACCACACTCCCACCCACACACACACAAAACACATAAACACACATGCAGACCAGCAAACTTTTGCTTGTACACAGACATAAAAAAAAAAGAATATTCGAATGCATGGCATTTGGTTTAGCCTAGAAAAAATGACAGGCCTATACGTTTATATATGTGGCATATGCTGTAGGCGAGAGCATTAGTACTTGTAACACATTTTTGCTCATTTATTCATTGCATGTTTAGTTTAAACAGTCTTAGCAATCATTAAACGCCACCATCACTTATGCCAATAAAATAGGATGTGATTATATATACAGTAATATTGTGAAATGTTTGTTGTGATATACAGTGGTGATCAAAATTAAAGAACAACCTATAATTTGCTACATTTTAAGGTAACTGCTTAGTCCTATTTGAAGTTATCCTGACAGGAGTAGAAGGGCAGTTTTTTAAAGGGGTCATCAGATGCTCATTTTCCACAAATGATAATAAGATTAATATGATTCTTTAGGGTCTTGATGAAAAGTCTATAATATACTTTGGTTAAAAATCCTCAATGGTTGTGTAAAACAACACCCTTTTTACCTTGTCAGAATCAGCTCTGCAAAAATCATCTCATTCTGGTCGAGACTGCTTTAAATGCAAATGAGCTCAGCTCACCCCGCCCCTCTCTTCTCTCTGTGGAAAGACGAGTCTGTTTACTTTAGCCGCATTTAGCCGCGTTTAGCCGCTAAACTTGGAAACTAGCACATTATTAAGAAAGGCGATCGCAAAGATTCATAAAAAAACCCTTATACTCCCTTCTGCTATAAGTGAAGCTGGATTATGAATGATTTGTGCGAACATAGACGGATATATGTAGATCGGGAGCCGCATTCCCTTCACAAACAAATGTAATCTACTGCATCTTCAGCAACTGAGATGTCGGGAGTAAATCATGACCACTATGTTCATTATTACATCCAGCAACACAACACTTCAATCTAAGATATTCTTGTCTAACTTACATCCCTGCTTCGGCATTGAAACAAAGAGGGCGGACTCTGACAGCTGATCTGAGGCCTCTGAGAATGGCTCGATTTGAAAAAGGGGATATTATTTTTACAGATTAATTAAAAACCACTGCATGGATTTTTATCATTATAGGGTAGATTTGTACATGCATTGCCAACACACATTAATGTTCAAACAACATGTAAAAGTGAACTTAGCATCTGATGACCCCTTTAAGCATATTTCATAGATTAATTGTATTCTGAACACAGTATAAAAACTTAAATGAGGTATTTGAAAAAGAACTCTTACTTCCAAGTTATTGGTGCTATTCTGGCACCTGGTGCTAATTTACTTAATTATATGACAAACCCTATTTAACTGGCAGTATTCCTCCGATTTTCACTGAGATTGCAAAATGGCGGACCGCTCTAAGGTGACTGAAACCCTGTGAATGGAGGTGGTCCAGATGACAACCAAAGGGATGATCAGTCACCTTAGAGCAAGAGAAGTTGGTCATTCCAAATCTATGATTTCTCAAACACTGCAGCTTTAGAATGGGGCTAAATCATTGAAGTTCCCCAAAAAGGCTGGTCGTCCATGTCAAATGCAGAGAAGAAGGTTAAAGGTACTCTCAATAGGGAATCGGTTCAGCACTGCAGCTGGAATTGCTTGCCAGTTCAGTGCTGAACAGGGTAAAGATCTGTCTCTGTGTGTTTAAGAGAAGTCAGACTGAAAGTGCACTTAGCAGTGACCCAAGCTCTCATCAGGAGAAAAAATCAAAAGGCTAAGCTCACCATTGCTGAGGTTATTTGGGTCTGATAGGAAACATTTTGCTCGCTGTCAAACTGGGGAAAGCTTGAAGCCCGAGTGCGTTAAGAAGTCAGTGAAAGGTGGAGGAGGAAGTGTTATGGTTTGGGTAATGTTTTCTGCAGCGGGCGTTATACAGATACATTGCAGGGTGAACGAAAATGTTTATCAGAACCTCCTTCAGCAACATCCAGTTCCTTCCCTGCAAGTATCTCCCAATCAGCCTGCAATTTTCATGCAAGACAGTGCTCCCTGTCAAACTGCAAAATGGGTAAAGCAGTTCCTTGAAGCTAAGAACACTGAAATAATGAACTGTCCAGGCCAGAGTGCTGATCTAAACCCAACTGAAAATCTCTGGAAAATCCTTGGCGATGAAGTTACTGCTAAGAAACCCACTACAGTTATCAAAGTATGGAAAAGAGTGAAAGAACAGTGGACTAAGATCACACCAGCTCAGTGTGAGAAACTAGTGATGTCCTGCAGCTGCAGATGTGCTGAAGTCATTCAAAGCAAAGGCCTCTACACTTCCTACTAATTTCTGACAGCTGTAACACTCGATAATTTTAGTGTTAATCATCTTTTGTGCTACAGTGGTTACTGTTCTATATGATCACTGTTTACACAAAATAAAGGTTTTTATTGAAATGCCTTGGATATTATGTTTTGTCAAACATGTTAGTAGAACAGTGGTACCTACAATATTCCCTCAAATTTTTGAGTGATGAGGATTAACAATATTTCATAAAAAAATCAAGTATTTATAGATTGTTCTTTAAATTTGATCTCCACTGTATATATAAAATACTTAAGATGGCAAAGGTGCTTTTTAATAAGCTGAAAACAGTTGTGCTCCTTCAATATTACAGTGAAAAATTTAATACTTTTCATGATTCTTTGGTAAACAGAAAATTCAAAAGAGCAGAATTTATTTGCAAAAGGAATCTTTAATAACATTATAAATGTCTTTACTGTCACTTTTGATCAATTTAATGTGCAGCCTTGCTGAATAAAAGTATAAATCAAAAATAAATTATTTTTGGAAAAGAATAGAGAACTGAATTGCACTTGCACATACCTGATACTGCCTTTGTGTGCATTGAAGTATTACCAGTACTACATTTATTGAGAAATAACCTGCTCCTCTACTATACAGACTTCAATGTCTCAGAAATGATTTATTTTTCTTGATTCTGTGATATTACTAAATCTAAGCCTGCATTTTGATCATTATCTTATATGGCAGTGTTTATATTGATTACATTGGGCTTCTGTGTTCTTGCTCTGAGTAAAGTTTTGGACTGCTGGCTGAAGTTGTTTCCACGTGATCTATAAATGAGTGTATGAAGTTTTTTTTGTCAAGCAAGATGCTGTGTACTTACATCTTCCTCACTTCTATACTGAATCGTAACAAGTTTCCTGTCAAATTTGTGTGTCAAAGATTGATTTCACAATAGGTAGGGCTTCAGGTGATGTACAGTAGTAACCCATCAGAACACCCTATAGCACTGTGGCAGATTCAAGTTATTATTTTTTTTTCTTTGCTTTTATGCATTTGACAGACTCTCATGCTATAATTCATGCATTCTGGAATCAAACCCATGACCTCGGCGTGGTTAGTGCCATGCTCTGTGTTAGGGCTACAGGAAGAACCACTCACATTCGCTTCAGAACATCTTTGATATATAGTTTCCTTCCTTCTCAGCAGAAGTAAATACAAAATTAATGTCCTGTTGCTAGTATCAAATCTTCATGGTGATGTGTTGTATGTACGGGATGTAGCTTAATCTAATTAAGGTTTGGGATGAATCACAGCAGGTTGCACAGGCAGAATAAATATCATAAAATCCACACACAGCATACTAACATAACTCAGAGGTATAAAATATGTAAGAATTTAATCAATTTACTTTCATTTGGATGATATATGCCTGCTGCACAAAATTTGATATAATACATTTATATACATATCCAGAGCTGCTTGAAAGTTTGTTTTAGAATTTTCTATATTCCTGCATAAATATGACCAAAAAGTTCATCAGATTTTCACATGAGTTCTGAAAATTGACAGAGAACTCTGAGATGAAAATATATACTTTGTCATTTATTTATTATGAAAAATGATCCAGCATTAAATATTTGTGAGTATCAAGAGTATGTGAATCTCTAGGATTAGCAGTTAATTTGAAGGTGAAATTAGAGTCTATTTGTTCAGAAGTGTTTTCAGTCAATAGGATGACAATCAGGTGTCAGTTTATGCCCTGTTTTATTTAAAGAACAGGGATCTATTAAAGTCTGATCATGTTTGTGAAAGTGAATCATGGCACAAGCAAAGGAGATCTTTGAGGACCTCAGAAAAAGAGTTGTTGTTGCTCATCAGGCTGGAAAAGGTTACAAAACCATCTCTAAAGAGTTTGGACTTCACAAATCCACAGTCAGACAGATTGTGTACAAATGGAGGAAATTTAAGACCACAGTTACCCTCCACAGAAGTGGTCAACCAACAAAGATCATGCCAAAGCAAGATGTATAATAGTTTCTGAGGTTGCAAAGAACCCCAAGATAACTTCTAAGCAACTAAAGGCCTTTCTCACACTGGTTAATGTTGAAGTTCATGAGTCCATCATCAGGAGAAAAATGAACAACCATGGTGTACATGGCAGGGTTGCAAGGAGAAAGCCACAACTGTCCAAAAAACACTGCTGCCTGTCTGCAGTTTGATAAAGATCATGTGGACAAGTCTGAAGGCTATTGGAGAAATGTTTCTGGACAGATGAGACCAAAATATAATTTTTGGTTTAAATGAGAAGTGTTATGTTTGGAGAAAGAAAAACACTGCATTCCAGCATAAGAACCACCTTATCTCATCTGTGAAACATGGTGGTGGTAGTACCATGGTTTGGGCCTGTTTTGCTGCATCTGGGCCAGGACGACTTGCCATCATTAATGGAACAATAAATTCTGAATTATGCAAGCAAATTCTAAAGGAAAATGTCAGGACATCTGTCCATGAACTAAAATCTAGAGAGAAAGTGGGTCATGCAGTAAGACAACAACCCCAAGCACACAAGTCATTCTTCCAAAAAATAGTTAAACAAGAACAAAAGTAAGACAAAGTCCAGACCTTAATCCAGTAAAAATGTTGTGGAAGGACCTGAAGCAAGCAGTTCTTAGGAGGAAACCCACCAACATCACAGGGTTCAAGTGTTTCTGTACTAAAGAATGGGCTAAAATTCCTACAAGCCGTTGTGCAGGACTGATCAGCAGTTACAGAAAACGTTACCTGCAGTTATTGCTTCAAAAAGGGGTCACAACAGATACTGAAAGCAAAGATTCACATACTTTTGCACCTCGCAAGTATTTAACACTGGATCATTTTTCTCAATAACTAAATGACAAAGTATATATTTTTGTCTTGTTTGATTGGTTTCTCTTTGTCAACTTTAAGGACTTGTGTGAAAATCTGATGTTTTGCATTATATTTATGCAGAAATATAGAAAATTCTAAAGGGTTCACAAACTTTCAAGCAGCACTGTATATATATTTACAGATGTTTAGTGTGTTTCACACACATCAGGGATTCCCAAACTGGGGTTCAGGAGTTGATGAAATGTGATTAATTCATTAAATCATAAAATCAGAATAAAACACTTACTGAAGAAGGATATAGCCTAATATTTTGTACCTGCATCCATTAATCATGTCAGAGTTATTTTAGTATTATTTATACACTATTACTTTATACTTTTAAATACTATTTACTTTCAGGTTTTTATTTATTAGCAATTTTAGTGTTTCAACTGATTTCCTAGCTTACTTCAGTTAGCTGGCAAGGCACTATTTTTCTTATTTTATTATCATATTTATTAATATTACCTATTTCATTAGCTTCATTTTAATTAACTTGGGAATGTCCCCAAATAATAAATCCGTATTCGGAAAGGCTATGGTGATCACCTGGCAATACATCTTTCACGTGACATAGATGTGATTTTGCGGGTGCACGTGAGACACATACATTTTCTACTGTTATGCTATGTAAATACTGATTTACATTCGTTGTCATATGATTTCTGTTTCTGAACGCGCACATGTAAGCGAGAGCGCGTCCGTTTGTGTGAGAGTGAAGAGAATCCAACTGCGAAAGAAGAGATTTGTGCTTGCGCATTTTAATGTGCATTACAATAATGCACTCTAAACATATGTCATTAAAATAACACCGTAGAAACAGCCTCAAATGAATTATTAAAATAAGAATAAAATCGCGTCTGAAAGCTGCATCACTTTTTTTAATAGGTAAACATGGATGGAGAATATCGTGTTTTTCCGTGCGCGCTCTAGAATTTCCGTCGATGGCGCTAGATCACTTGATTGATGAGATCCGCAAATCCTTTGCGTGGAAACTATGTCACAAAAAGAATAAATAAAAAGTTTTCTTAAAAAAAACGCATGCACGTTTTCTTAATATGATAATTAAAAAGCAACAGACTAATGAACATGCGGCACATTTTCTTAATATGCAACGTGCTGGACAAGGGGTGAAAATGCTGTGCGTACACCGCAAAGCGGGACATGTGATCAACAGAAAGGCACGGAACAGGAATAACGCGTTCTACGGAGTCACTAAAGAGACATGGTTAACCGCTTGCTAGCGATAGCATATTGACTCTATGCACGATCACTTCCGCGTTTGGTCTCAGCCCGCTCAGTTACATCCGGTGCAGCACCGGAAGCCGTTTTCGCTATTGGCAATAACTGTGTGAAAATGCCGCAGAAGAGGATGACATATTACACTCGCTGTTTACAAGAGCTTCCCTGGATAACTGTGAATGAGGTAATCAGCTCAACACTAAGAAAGAGAAGGACTTCAAATGATATATTTCGAATTGCATCAACAATTTTGAGGGCGAGTATTCTCATGCTATTATGTTATCCGAATATGGATTCTAGCCATCTCCGTTTCTCACAGTTTATATATGTCTTTGCATTATTTGTATTTATTTATTTATTTATTTATTTATCTATCTATCTAGTTACATTTTATGTACATTGTTTGCATCTTATATGTGATTTTTTTTATTAATATACATTTTGGATTTTACTTTACGAACGTTACTAACTATAATATCTCTGTTTCTAGTAAGGATCAGATGACAGGAGAGATCTGCGTGAGGGCGACATGTTTTAGGTCGATGAGGAAGTCAGAAAATCCGCATAGTTTGGGAGTAGGAGGACTTCAGTCAAGACAATAAAGACTTAAGCTAAGCACAGTTAACGTTTTAAATAGAGATGCACCGTTACTAAATAAATACACGCTTTTTAACGAATCAAGTGAGTCAGTGATTCAGTAATCCATTCATAAAGGCAGTTGCTTGCCTGGATTCTGAATGAATCAGCTGTTTGAACGAATCTGTTGAACTCACTTATTCAAACAGCCATTTGCTGCCATCTACTGGTTTGGTTTCAATTTATTTTCATTTCATTGCATACAGGTGTAGAAAACAAACAAACTAACAAAAACAGAAGACAAATAATAATTTATATATTGTATTTACACAACATCACTGTACTGGAAATGTTTAACACTGTATCAAAGTTATTTATATTTACATATTTACATTTCTGCATTATAAATGTTCAGTTATATTTATATGTTTACTGCAGTACAAATGTCCAAAGTTATTTATATATTTACATGTTTACAGTACTGCAGTGCAAAAGTTCAACGTTATGTATATTTACATGTTTACAGGCAACATTGTATAAAATATACATGTTTATATTATTTATTACGAAAATAAATATAAAATCATCAATCTCCAACAAATGTTATTTTGTCTTTAATTCTTGGCCCAAGCTTTCACTAACGGGCCATTCTGGTAATTACTATAATGTATAACTATATAATACTATATTGTATTACTTAAATTATGAATCGCTGTCAAATTAATCTTATGAAAGAGTTTTGCCGCTAGTATACTTCGCTATAGAATGCGCTATGCAGAAGTAAATAGGCTGGCCGAGATTCTACCAGAAATACGTCAGCAGCGTTCGTGCATAGAGTCTATTACATTACAGGACGTAAAATTTCGCTTACCAAATAAACAGAGTACGAAGAGATGACTAATGATGGACGATGGCGAATGACAAACAGCACCAATGACTAACATCTAATGCTGTAAAATGTGTGGTAAGTACAGCTGCTAGTTTACACAGAGTACATGTGATTGCAAATCTCAAAAGTGAAAGTAAAAAGTGAACGCGCATTCTAAAAGCGGTTTCAGTGGCTTGTATTTTTATAGCGGCTCCCTCGTGCCCGCAATTTATATACAGTATAATTACGCAATGATATAATTGATGGAGAAAGCATTGAAATATATATATATATATTTTCCTATTTATTCCCTTTAGGAGTCCTTAGTACACATAATTTCCTTTCCGAACAAGGTATTCGGATTTGGGCACATCCCTCAGTTTTATTTAATGATACTATCTCTGTCTTAAACATGTAAATGTGTTGTTAAAGCGAATTAAATTAAAATCTCAAGGAGTACCTCAAATAAACATTTGGGGATCCCTGACCTATATTATGCAGAAGAAGATGTCTTGACAATGTAGGGGAAAATTACAGTATAAATTGTCTGTTTTATGCTATGCAAAATGGCTTTTTTTCTCATCATTTTTTTCTCTGTAACTCACAGTTACAGTCTCTTTATAGTCAAAAGTGGTTATTGATGGTTGAAAATCCATTGAAGAGGCATATGGATGAGAATAGTGGAGAGCAGCTTGCTGCACTGGGGAAGAAATGAGATCTCACTGGAGCACAGAGATGACAAACTGTGCCAATACAGAGTGAAGTCAGAGGAGACCAAGAGCGAAGCTTCCATATTTAGTTCTTTGATTCTGTAAGTGACGTACATTGTCTGCTTTGGCCCAAGAGCCTGCGACGTCTCAGCGTGGAGGGCTAATTGCTAAAGGAATGTCTCAGCGATGCTTCGTTTTCCATTAGTTCACAATACTCTTGTTTTGTTCTGGCAGCTTGCGTAAACTAGACCGTGTTCTTCCAACACTTGCGTGTGTGAGTGAGTGTAATGGATTGGGGAAATTCAGCTTCATTACTGCCCTGTCTCATTTGCTTTAACACTGAGATGAAAGCCTTATAATCAAAGCACCAGAATTGTGACAGAAAGAGAAAGATGGAGGGGTAGTTCGGATCAGGCGTTCGCATGAAGCGCACACACACTTGCACACGCGTGTGAACGCTCATGCTGCAGGCATGAGAGTAGATCGAGGTGGAAACCACACTGGAAAACTGTTCAGCTGAGCTAATTAACCTCTCTCCTCACACACACATTCACATTTTGTGAGTCTCTAACTCTGATGTATTCTGACCTACTAAAGATGTCACACAAGCCCATAGGCGGTCGGTGGTTGTGTGGAAATGGGAGCTTTTTGCTGGAACCGCTTCTTGTTATAATACACTATTAGGGAATGAAGTATTTGCTAAATAGTGCTTGAATCAAACAGGGAGGGTGTCTGTGCCCGAGTCTTATCTTAGAGTGCCCCTTTTCAGCTTCTCTGCACTGCTATGCTTGAAAAGATAAAATAGCTTATGGCTAATTACAAGTAAAGGTTCTTGTCAGTTTTCTGCCAGCAGTGTGAACAATGATGTGTTTTGGCTGTGGAATTATTTCAGCGGAGAGTCAGAGACTAAGAGAAATGCAAGGTGATGTATTGAGCCTTGCAGTCTTCATGAATCGATATTCGCAAAAAATTACTTACATAATGTGGTCTATTTAGCAGTGAAACGGGATATTTAGTGAGGCAGAGCTTGATTCAATTCAATTCATATTATTCAGGTTTTGATTGAATGGTGCAAACTGGATGTTACATAGCAGAATGGAGCCGGACCTGAGTGTGAGTTTGCGTCCAGGTCTAGATTGATTACAGTAGCGCCTCCAGGACTCAGAAATTTAGATTTTTGAGGAAAACATTCCAGAATTTTTGTCCATATAGTGGACTTCAATTGTCGCGAACAGGTTGAAGGTCCAAATTGCAGTTTCAGTGCAGCTTCAAAGGGGTCTACACGATCCAAGCCGAGGTATAAGGGTCTTATCTATAGAAACAATCAGCTTTTTTCTAAGAAAAATATATACTTTTTATTATATACTTTTTATCCATAACCTCCAAACCACTAGATGGATAATGCACTTTTCAAAACATCCACTTTTCAACATACACATATACAATTGTCTGATACTTGACGTGATCACGGACAGCAGTGCAAAGTCCATTCTGTGCTTACTTGATATAATATTTGATGTTTTTTAGCAAATGAGAATCGCTAAAATTCTTGAATATATCTTGAGACAAAGGTCTTAATGATTTTCAGTTTTGTTTAAGATCATTAAAACAGTTTTTAAATAATGAAATAATATGTAAAAGGTATTTGGGGTAAAAAGCGCCCCTGCTGATGGGGCTAAAAGGCACAATAATTAACATAAAAATTAACAGAAGGCTGACTTTTCCATTTGTTGACATGACATTGTTAGATTCAGATGGTAAATATCATATTATTATGTTGGGTGTCCATCTTAGAAATAATCACCATGTTTAGAATGAAACCATCATATTTAAAAATATGCTATTAATATTATCATATAGGAAAATATCATTTGTTGTTACTACTGTAAATCTATATTAAATTATTATGGAATCTTCTATGCTTTCAGAATCTTTACATTTTAAAATGATTTTGTTTCTGTATTTTAAAATATGTTTTATATTAACATAGTTTAATGACAGTATATTTATTGAACACAAATAATTATTTTATTTATCAAAATAAGCAGAAAATAGTACGAACTTTGCTAAAGTGATTGTTTTGAACAAGTATTAACTTATACATTATTAAAAAAACAAACATTGTTTTAGCTAAAGTATTTGTATCAATACTGTGTGCCTTTTACCTACAAAATGAAATAGTGCACAGGTTTCAAGTGCTTCCGGATCTGTTACTACAGCTCTCCTTTTCCCTGCCAAATATTTCTTTTTGGTAAAATAGCATAGAGAGCTGTCAGCTGGGACTGGCCTTGTTTGCTTGTGATATAAAGTCTCAGGAATAGTTTTCCAATGGCCCTGTTTGTAAATCACCTCAGTGAGAGCAGCACCACAAAGCACTAAACTACTCACAACTTAGCAAATGTGTGTCTGTCCTGTCCTCAACATCTAACCAGTCTGCTTTTGACAAGTAACTGACAGCTCAATCAAAACACATTTATCTGAATATGTTCCTCTCTAATCCTGAGACAGAATACAGCAGTTACTGAAACCTAAATTCTGTACTTTTTTGTCATTTAAAGTACTGGCACGAACAGTTGCGTTCTCTTGAGTGTTCATTATCAAAGAAATAAATGAACCTCGAATGGAATCTAAAAGAGAAGGCTAATCAAACACACAGAGAGAAGAAATAATAAGAGAAGTTACAAAATACAGTCGGAAGAAATTAAAAGCTGAATTAAACCAATAAAGATCAAACAATAGTAAACAAGACTAGGTTTTTATGAAATGATCTGACAACTATTGTCATCTATTTTGTGCAGTCTATTGAGAGCTTGCAAGCTTGTATTTAAAACCTACCAAAAAATCTATCAGTAACTTCTTGGAGCCTGAATTATTTGATTTCGCCAGTCCATTAAACACAAATAGCAGACCTATTTATCACTTGCTGAGAACAGTAGCAGGCACTTCATCTCAATAAGCAATTGTAGACCAGATCTCATCAGCAGCTTCCTGACCCGTCCAATAACTAGCCAATGACACCATGCCACCTAAAACCAAATGCGATGAGCTCAAATTTGCATTTTTTACTCCAAAAAGGCAGCCATTTATACAGTGTATTTGGAATTAAATTATGTTTTTAAACCCAAATGATGCTTTTTAGTAAATATATAATTGGAATCAAATCAAAATCATAAACTAAATGATTTGAAGCAGAAAATACGTACTGATACCTAGTCCTATTTGCACATTTTTAGTTGAGGTACAGTTGAGGTCAAAAGTTTACATCCCCCTTTCATTATTTTACCAAAATAAGAGGGATCATACAAAATGTTTGTTATTGTTTGTTTAGTACTGACCTGAATAAGATATTTCACATAAAAGACGTTTACATATAGTCCACAAGAGAAAATAATAGTTGAATTTATAAAAATGACCCGGTTAAAAAGTTTACATACACTTGATTTTAACACTATGTTGTACCTGAATTGTCCACAGCTGTGTATTTTGTTTTTTGTTGAGTGATAGTTGTTCATTAGTCCCTTGTTTGTCCTGAACAGTTAAACTGTCTGTTGTTCTTTAGAAAAAATCCTTCAGGTCCCACAAATTCTTTGGTTTTCTAGCATTTTTTTGTGTTTTCGAACCCTTTCCAGTAATGACTGTATGATTTTGAGATCCATCTTTTCACACTGAGGACAACTGAGAGACTCATATGCAACTATTACAGAAGGTTCAAATGCTCACTGATGCTTCAGAAGGAAAAAACACGCATTAAGAGCCGGGGGGTGAAGACTTTTTGAATTTGAAGAAAACTTTTAAATTTAACTAATTTTGTATTCTAGGAAACATATAAGTATCTTCTGTAGCTTCTGAAGGGCGGTACTACATGAAAAAAATATGATATATATAAAAATAAAAATGTAGTCTTTTTTCTTGTGGACTATGTGTAAACATCTTTTATGTTAAATATCTATATTTTATCAGGTCAGTACTGAATGAACAATAACATGTATTTTGTATGATCCCTCTTATTTTGGTAAAATAATTAGCATTTTTAATGATTCTGCAAGGGGGATTTAAACTTTTGACCTCAACTGTAGATGAGGTAATCACGTCATTATGCATGTTTAGGTACCAACATTTTGTTTAAACCATGCACAAGAAGTTGTATTTCACACTTGAGAAACCAACTCTATAGGAGTACAGTAATACTGCAGCTATAATGTAACCCATAGAGCGTTTCTGGACAACAGCGAGACACCAAAAAATAGAGCAGAAACAATAGCAAAGCACAGAAAGCAGCAGAAACTATATATTTGGACTTATTGCTGGAATGCTGACTTTCTACTTTCCTCTGTATCTGAGGCACCTATGATTAAAGTTTGTTCACTTTATACAGGAATCATTGGCTTGCTTTACAATAATTCATGTGCGTAGTTGCTGACTCATGAGTCCATCATGTGTACGCACAAGTCTGGGCACCGTAGAGGCTATTTCACACTCTGAGTTGTGGATTAATAAAAGATGAGTAAACTATCCAGAACAACTGGCAACGACCCAGAACAATCTTTTTATTTTTGGAACAAAGTGAAAACTAGACTGTTCCAGTACCTCCAATAGACTCAATCACTCTGTTTTTACTGGAAAATATCGTATTAAAACCCAAATTCTGTATTTTTTTTTTTCATTTGAAGTTCTGGCACAAACAGCATTCTCTTGAGTGTTCATTATCAAAGAAATCGTTGCATTGAGGATTTGGGTAAACCACCTATAACACCTGGCAACAACACAGAACAATCCTTTTATTTTAGAAAAAGTGAAAACTAGTCTCTTCCATGGCTTCCTATAGACTCAATCACACTGTTTTTACTGGAAAACACTGTATTTTAAAGTTTTGCTTTCATTCCAAACACACATACACATGATAATTGCAAAACAGACAGCATGCAATTCTTACTTTGCGATTGCGAGGGTATACTTAGCCTCAGTCACAGTTGTTTTTAATCAGTCTGCCAGTCATTTGGGGGTGAAGTAATCACTGGATTTGCCAAAGTCAAAACTTTAAGAGATTTACAGAGATGTTTGATTTACATTTTATTTGATTTAAAAAATTTTGAGGCATTGAAAATAAGATATTCTTGTATATCTTGCTTCTGTGTGACTTAGTTATGTCATTTAAATAGTCTCTATGTATTTTATGTACTGTATTTATGCCTTGTACTTAATAGTGTGCATTTTTAAGAATTATTTTTAAATCTTTTATGGAGAATTATTGTAGAAGAAATTATTTTAAATAAACCTACTAAAAAATGCAGTCTTTCTTTCTTTCCTTCTTGTTTGTTTTTCTTTTGATTAATTGCTTGCTTATTTCTTTTAGCAGTTTTATTTACAGTTTGTTTGTTTGTATTTTCTTTCTTTTTTCAGGTGTTTGTTTTTCTTGTTGGTTTTCTTTGTTTTTGTTTGACTATTTGTTTTTCTTTTGATTAATTGCTTGCTAATTCCTTTCTTTTAGTAGTTTTGTTCACAGTTTGTTTGTATTTTCTTTTTCTTCTCAGATGTTTGATTGTTTTTCTTGTTTGTTTTCTTTGTTTGACTTTTTGTTTGAGTTTGTTTTTTGTTTGATTAATTGCTTGCCAATTTCTTTTAGTAGTTTTATACAGGCTTTCTTTCTTTCTTCCTTTCTTCCTTCCTTCCTTCCTTCCTTTCTTCTTTTTTTCTTTCTTTCTTTCTTTCTTTCTTTCTTTTCTCAGGTGTTTGATTCTTTTCTTGTTTGTTTTCATTTTTGTTTGACTGTTTGTTTCTTTTGTTTGTTTGTTTCTTTTTTCATTAGTTTTTTTTCTTGTTTGTTTCTTTGTTTTTTTTAATTCCTTTGCTTTTATCTTTTATTTTATTTTGATTGATTTATTGTGATTATTTTCTTTCTTTTAGTTCTATTTACAGGTTGTTTGTTCTTTCTTTCTTTCTTTCCTTCCTTTTTTTTCTTGTTTGTTTTCTTTTTTTGTTTCTTTTTGTTTGAGTTTTTTTTTTTTTTATTAATTGCTTGTCCATTTCTTTTAGTAGTTTTATTTACAAGCAGTTTTTATGTTCTTTCTTTCTTTCTTTTGTTTGTTTTGTTGTTGTTGTTGTTGTTCTTGTTTTTTTTTTTAATTTCTTTGCTTGTTTATTTCTTTCTTTCATTTTGTTTGGATTGCTTGTGTTTTTTCCCTCTATTTCTTTCTTTTCTGCCTTTTATTATGATTAGACAGTTTGAGAAAGAGACAGGAAGTGATTGTAGAGGAGTGAGGAGAATGGGATGGAGAAAACAGCCAAGTGCTAGAACTCAAAGTCAGGCACTTTACATTATTCTTAACCAGAATATGCAGCAATATGGGTCAGACCTTTTGCCATTTGTTTAAAAGTATGTCTGTATGAGACTATATTCTATGTGGTTGCTAAGTCATTCCTCACCGGCCTAAATCGAAAGAGCTCATTCCCAAAAACACGGGCCCTGCCTTCACTTTACATCTATTTTGTCGTGTTGCCTTTTTATCATTCACCAGCTGAAAATCACAAGTCTGATTACTGAGAAAAATAATAGCACACCTCTCAACAAGCCACATGATTTGAGGCGTCATTAATGTCTGTAGCACAAACGATGCAAACTTAAAATCTTAGGGTAAAAGAGTTTGTTCATAACAGCTATGCAAGCCCAACTTATAATGCTTCTGCTATAATCTATACAAACTGCTTTAAGACAGTGTAAGTATGTGTAAGCTACTCTCAGCAGTAGAGTTTCTCGAAAATGATGTATAGCTTTGATCTAATGATGAGATACAGTGCGTAATTTGCTGTTCTCATTACTTGCTTATGGACACACTGACACAAATTCGTACACAAGATTGCTAATCATTACACTTCACTATAGCAGACAGAGTGTTTCATTAACATCTAATTAACATGCGGTATGTTCATAGTCCAAAAGTGGAGGAAAAAGATCATGCGTGTGTACTGTATGTATTTATATTTAACCAGTTTGACACAATCTGACACTTTGTAGCTAATGAGAATTCTCATATACTATCAAGATAAACAAGTGTCCCGCATTAATATATTTTCTGACATCAGATAACAAATTCTAAGTGACGTTGTTAAGGAAGCGAAAAGTATAGAGGATGATAGAAACGCTGACGTTAATGCCAGCGGACCCTATGATTAACAGGAGGAAAGTGTAAACATAAAGTTTCCCTCTGCTGCGTCAACACAGATGAGCTAATGGCATTCAGCCATGTGTTTCATTTACCAGCTAATTTGAAGCCCCCCTAGTACTTAGTTCGAACACATACTTTCCTAATGTCTGCTCGGTAGGCCCTGTACCAGCTTGTTGATATTGTTCTGCTCTATTAACTTAATAATGATATATCATAAATCAGAAAAGTGATCGCCATGTTTTGTTTCCCCCGGTAATTATTTCACCCAGCTCCCAAGAGGTGTCTGAAAGCACAAATAGCTCTTCATGATGAGTCAATTACTTCAGCACAACACCCCACTCTCTCTAACAGCGGCACAATTTAAATGGACAATAAATAATATGCACATTGCACCATTTTGCAACAACAAATCATTTCAGAGATGTAACTAATAGCAAAGAATAACATTGCACGATGGACATCATTAGAGCAAACATTTCTGCCACTGTCTCTCTGTAAATATGAGCTATTAGGGTTCATTTCTTGCCCTCGCACATGTCGCATGTGGCTTATATTGGTTTAATTGTGTTTTACATATCATTTATGCATTTATTTACAGGTAATATTCCACACAGTCAGGGGGGGTTAAACCGTTTCCTCTCAGTGGAGATGACTTTTGTATGAACAATGCCTATCTATATCATCAAAATTATACATAATACTGTATTAGATGTAACATGCATAATAGGGCTGCACGATTTGGGAAAATTTTCATATTGCGATTACTGAAGTCAATATTGCGATACGCGATTGCGATTATAATAAATGGTATTGTGAGTCAACTTGATGGGTTTTTAAAGAAAATGCACACACAGATTAGTGATAATGCGGAAATGTGTATTTGTAACACTAGAAATGGTTTCAAAATAAATTATTTTTATAGACACCGTAGCACCGTTTATAGCATTTACATTAATGTAAACTTATTTTCTCAAAAGTATAGCTAAATTAAATAAAATAAAAACATACACATTTTCACAAAAATAAGATATTTTAAAGATTTTGCCCAAACAAACGGACATTTATGAAGAATGTAACATACTCTGTGTAAACTCTTTTGAAAAGGAAACTGGATATGTTTTTGGTCGATCGGATCACAAGTGGACAATGGAGACACAGTCGTTTACACCTGGCGTTTTAATCCATCTCTTCTGTCCACTTTCGAACACTTCTGATCACATTCCTGCATTTACATACATTACAAACTCAACTGACTGGCGTCTCTCCTGTATGATTTCATGTGATTCTCTTCAGACATTAGAACTGTACATGAATTATGAGCTTCTAGAACGTTTGACCTCCTAACTGAAGATCTTTTTTACAAATATAAATAAAAACAGTATAAATAAAAATAGTCTAAACAAAAAATAGCTGTATTAAGTGCAAACAACAGTGCAGCCATAATCGAAGTAGGCTAGGCTACTCTCTCAATGTTCAAAGTGCAAATAGAGACCAATTTTTTTTAAGCCTGATACAGAGCTATAGACAACTACACAACCTATTACAGGATACATACAAATAACAACATATATATGTTATGTAGCCTAATTTGCGCGCACTGTGGAAACGCTCTCTAAAAGCGGGTATTAAAATTGCTTTTGAAGGCGCGTGCGCGTTTTACTTTCGGTTTCGTTTTAAGGATCGTGCGAATTCTCAGCCGCGATGAGCGTGCTTTCTACAATACGAGACATTAATTTAACAAACGAATTTGAAAGTGAGGGGGACACAAACGGGATTTTGAAAAGTGGATGTGGTCAAAAGTGGACAAGCTGAAAACGTTTTACACCCCTATTTACACCTGTACTTAGCACTGTCCACTTGTGATCAGATCGACGCATCAGAAAACGCATGTTAATACCAGGTGAAACAGGGCATATATATATATATATATATATATATATATATATATATATTTTTTGGCTACCAGATCAGTGTCGATCTCCTCGGCATCCATCCACACTGCGCACACAAGTGAACACGCACGCACACGCGCAAGCTACACGTGCACTGCCTATACTGAGAGACTGGCAGATTTTTTGTTTTAATCTTTTTTGTTTGTTTGTTTGTTTGTGTTGTTAGCGGTACGGAAAATCAGCAAACTGTCTCAGAAAGTAGGTGTTCTCAAGTCCACACTTATTTAATATAATCGCAACATTTTGCCGTCATATAATCGCACAGGCTGACATTGCGATTGCGATACGATTAATCGTGCAGCACTAAATAAATATGCCCAATTATATATATATGGGTTGGATAATATGGAAGGCATTTTCTGCCAATTTTAAATAAGTTAGTTTAATTATAAAAATGAAAATAAAGTAGGGATGTAATGGTATCAATATCGTGGTATCGCAATAGCAAAACTGTCTCGATATTATCATGGTCACATGAAACAATAGGGGTGAGCGGGGCACAACCCTAGTGTTAGTTGTAACACTAGTGGTTTAAATATTTCCACACACGCTAGTGTAACCAAATTTACGGCGTTTACTAGTTGCCATAGCAAAACTATACAGAGAAAAAAGTGCGCCAAAATTCAAAAGCCTTTTAAAGATATCGCTGAATATTTATTTTACCATAGTAAAAGTAAATTTCTGGCTGAAGTAAGTTTTTCATGTCAGTTTTTAGTATTCATTCAAAATGAGACACATCTGCTATTATTTTAATCTCCAATCAGTTATTTATCAGTTTAGATAGTTTATTAATGCTTGGCAAACCATCAGAAGACACTAACCAGTTTTATATTCCAGTCACGCTGATGGGGAAAGTTGTAACACTGCGTTACAATCTGCCCCGCTATTATTACACTATGCTTTTCTATGACATTAGCAATGTAATTTTCACCATTTACTTTTATGGATTTTAAAAAGAAACCACAAGAAACAGGTGAATAAAGACTGACAATCGTTGTTTAATGTTGAGAAATTATTATTTCAAGAAATGTAAAGCATTTTGGCCCGTTTGTGTGTCTCGTGTTCTTTGTGTGGGGGAGGGAAGTGTTTTTCTGAATGTCTAAATGTGTTTTATCTATTTGCGACATTGTTTTGAACTATACTGTATAGCTGTGTTTTGCGATCAGGGCCGTCCCACGCATGGTTGCGATGTGTTCATTGCGAACCTCAAAAATTAGACATTTTTTTTTCATTCTTAAAAAACGCTATTATTTTATTTGAAAAATTTAATCATTTTATTTTATTGACAAAATATTTTAGTTTGTCCTGTATATTTTTTTCATTCGATCAGATAACATTTTAAGCTGTCATATGGTCATGGTACAACCCCTCACATGTTACAATGTACCCCACCTACAGGGCATGTTGTCACTTTTCACTTCCTTTCTTTTGAGGTAAATAACAAAAAACATAGACACTGTAATTATGAAACAAAGCTACATATTTGTACTAGACAAGTCCGAAAATAACGTGGATAAAAAATTATACTCTGAACCCCACATGGATTTACACAATCGGGGAGATTCAAAAAGTGTTAGGTTGTGCCCCGTGCTCCCCTACGTCTTCCGGGCAAAAGTGTAGCTTTTAAAATATATTTAAACTTCTTATTCTAACATAAAAGGTCTTTAAAGTTGTGTTTTGGGCCATTATGCTTTGGCACAGTATCTGTCAAACAAACTAAAACCTAAGGCACTATATGGCTTAATCCCTTCTGTTTTCGCTGCGCATGCTTCGTTCAGGCGATCAGCTCGTGATCTGGTGTTTTCAGTGCCACAGTAAATGCATGTGTTTATGGCATGTGCTGTGAGTTTAGTGCATTTGGGAACACAACAGCCACCAGTTATGCTTTATTTTGGCGGCAGATGATTACATCATTTCACTAGATTTGTAGTGAGATGCGTTTTTGTAAGCCTGTTTTCACTGAAGCTGGAGTTTTCCGTCAAAATAAAAGCTCTACTGCCATTTCTGTCAAGATAAAAGCTTAAAAGTGCATTATGAATTGCTGACCGCTATCAGTTTAAATTGATAGGCAAGAAGTATTGTAATTTCCCTATTAGTCTAAAGCAAAAATAATATACCTATAAAATATACATTTTCATTTATTTTACAGTGAAATTGTTTTACAATATTACAATGGCTTCTAAAACACCAGTGTGAATGTAATTTAGACTGAGACAGTATATCACAAATAAACAGAGGGTTGAGTCCCCTTTAAAGTTTTCTTAGTTAAGAACATGTGTTGGAGCTCTTAATTTTGAACTCTCAATGTGCATTAGATAGAAGAATTTAACTTTAAAATGTACACAATTTTCTTTTTTTTTTTTAATATTGCAATAATATAGTATCGTGGACTTCATA